>JAQQSW010018819.1:0-11170 GCA_028646575.1 Pseudocheirus occidentalis | reverse complement strand
TATAGTTTGGTAAAAGGAAAAGGAGAGAAATATAGCTGGGAAAAGCAGAAAATATAGCTTGGTAAAGGCACTGGGTTGGATGTCAAGAGCTGGGTGGTAGTAGGAAAAGCAGAAAATATAGCTTGGTAAAGGGAAATATAGTTTGGAAAAAGGGAAAAGGAGTGAAATATAGCTAGGAAAAGCAGAAAATATAGCTTAGTAAAGGGAAATTTGAGGTGAAAGGGGAAAAGAAGAAAGGGAAAGTTATAGACTGGAAAAATTGTATTTAGAAGAAGTAATTGAGGTTTAGTAATTCTTTGTTGTATGTGGCGCTGGAGTCTGGCGGTCCTGAAGAGTAGCCTTTTACGTTTTGGAGCTGATCTCCACCCCCTAGGCGGTCACCCACAAAACAAGAGAAGGGAGATGTTGGGGCTCTTGTTGGTAATGGGTTGAACTGGTCCTCAGCTAACAAGAGGCCCTTGATCACCTGGGGGCAGAATGCGAAGGCTGCACCTATTTGCGATAAACAGGATTATGTCTCCGCCTTCGCCTTCGGGGTGATGCACAATTGGCTCCCTGTGGTGAGGGCATGACCAGGGGACGGGCCCTAAGGGGCCCTGGAGAAAGGACTTAAATACAGGCTACCCAGAGGCAGAGGGAAGTCCAGCCACACCAAGCTTAGAGAGGCAGAGGGAGTTCCAGCCATGCCAGGCTTGGAGAGCTGGAAGCAAGTGCTGTGTTCTGAAGAAGAGAAAGTCCAGCCACGCCAAGCTTAAAGAATGTAGCTAGAAGCAAGTCCTGAGTCCTAAGTTTTTCTGTGCAGCTGTTTCTCCCGGAGTAAGCGGAAGCCGGAAGCCGGGGATGCCCGAAGCCTGTTGAGGAAGGGTATAGGTGAAACCTATACAGCCTGACCCCCAAAAACCGTAACAGAGTGCTACAACCTTTGGAGGTAGACAGTACAAGTATTATTTCTATCTGTTTTTTCAGATGAGGAAACTGAGGCTTAGAAAAGTTTAGTGACATGCCCATGCTCTACAAATAGTGTGTTAGAGCCCATACTACTGGAAGCAGATCTTTTGATCTAATCTCAGTGCTTTCCCCATGACAGATCATTGCAGCTGACTAGTAGTCCCTGGGCCTCTTGCTTCCTGGAGTATGGTCCTTTTCACTCTACATAGTCATAGCATCATAAATTTATAGAGCTGGAAGGAACCTCCATGGTCATCTAATCCAAACTCCTAATATTACAGAAGAAGAAACCGAGGTCCAATGAGGTTAAGTGACTTGTCCAAGCTCATACAAGTAAGCTGCTTTCTGCTCATGTTTCCTGTTTTCTTCCCTCAACAATGTACACAAAAACCATTCAATAGTTTCTTGTGAAACTATGTCTGACAATGAGCCAAGATAATTCCAAAGGACCCATAATGAGAAATATTATCCACCCCCAGAGAGAACTACGAATGCCAATTGAAGCAAGCTTTTTTTTTAAACTTTATTTTCCTGCCTGTTTTCTTTTGCAACATGGCTAATATGGAAACATGTTTTACAGGACTCACATGTGTAACTGATACCAAACTGCTTGCCTTCTTGAGGTGGGGGTGGGGGTGAGGGTGGGTGGTGGGTGGTAAGGAGGGTTGGGAGGGGGAGAATTTGGAACTCAAAATTTTAAAAAATAATTGTTAAAAATTTTTATGTATAAGTGGGAAATATTTAATGAAATAAAAAATCTCAACAAAAGGAAACTATGTCTGAAACTGTATTAAGAAGGATCATCATAACCCTGTTATGCCAATAAACTATTTTGCAAAGAATTTAAAGACTTACTGCAAAAGAGACATTGGGCTTTGTTTTTAAGTTTTGTGTTTGTTTAGGGTGACCTAGAATGAGTTGGTCAAACTTGTTGTTTATCTTGCCAGTGGCAAAAGACTGAAAAAAAGTCTTCAACACTTGAATTTTAAAAAATCAAAAAGAAAGTCACCTTTCCTTTTCTTGGTTTGACTGGAAAAGAACTAGTAGAATTTAAGGAACTCCAAATGACGAGGTGCAGGCTCTGGGAGCCCCCTTGAGCTCTCCTTGAATCTTTGAGATATAGGCTCTGGGAACTCCCTTGAACTTCCACTCGATGAGGCATTTGCAGAGACCATGAACCTTTCAGCATGGCTGGGCCCAGACCTCTGTTACTAACCTAGCCCTCCATTTTCTATCTACTTCCCACCCTTAATCCTATCAAAATATCAATCCACCTTTGTACTGGCCTAGCCCACCATTGTCTGTAGGCTCACCCTTAATATCTCATTGACTCCTCCTGAAGACCCTCCCCAAACTCCTCCTCCAGATCACTCCTAGATTCCTCTCACAACCTTCCTATATATAAGATCCCTTCTTGCCCCCGGGTGTGTGAGAGCCATAGAATGAGTGAGCACAAACATACTCTGTAACAGACTTACACTGCCTGCTTGCCTAATGCTTGCATCACAGGTGCCTAGGCTTCTTAAGAGTCTACCCAATAGGGTGAACTTTTAATGAACTTTTAAAAAAATGAACTTTTAATAAATTTTGCTTTTCTTTGGCTGAGAAGACCTGAGTTGAATTCATTCCCCAGGACCTGGTGTGTTGGTATTTTGGGGTCCAGAGCAATCCTAACCCTAACCCTCTATATTTTATGGGTAACCACATCACAAATACCTGTTATTTAAGTATCTGGGCAAGTATTCTTCAACTCAATAATTTATTAAGCACCTTGTATGTACAAAGCATTGCAGAACAATCCCTGCCCACGACAAGCTAATGAAAGGGAGGATATCTTTGTATGAGTAAATATAAAATATATGTATGGAGTAAGAAAGGACCAACAACTGTAGAAAATCAGGAAAGGCCTGATGCAGGAGGTATCATATGATGAATCCTGAAGGAAGCTGAGCCAGGAGTTCCAAGAAATGGAGAAGGAGGGGGTACTGTCAGCTAAGAAGTGTATGCAGCCTATGCAAAAGCAAGGAAGTGAGAAATGGAGTATTATGTATATGGCACAGCAAGTTAGGTCAGTTGGTTTGGAGTGTAGAATACTTGAGGGAAAGAAATATGAAATCAGTCTGGAAATAAAGGTTGGAACCAGATTGTAAAGGGTTTCCATGCCCAAGAAAGTAATTTATCTTTTATCCTAGAGGCAACAAGGAACAACAAAAGCTTCTTAGGCATGGAATGACATTCCAAGCCTAGGCAACAAGCATTTAAATACTAAGCACCAGCAACTGTGGTAAGTGCCGGAAATACAAAGACAAAAAACAAAGCCTACCTTTGTCAAGGAGCTCGCAATATTTTATACATCTACACACATCTATACACATATAAATGCATGCACATGTGTACAGGTGTGTATGTATATATACATATATGTGTATGTATAATACACATATTCTATAAATATTAGATATATTTGATAAACTGGGGGTATTCTCAGAGGAAAAGCACCAAAATTAAGGAAGATGAGGAAAGGCTTATTGCAGGATTTTAGCAGGGACCTGAAGTAAACCAGAGAAATTCGGAGGTACTGATGAGGACAGAGAGAGTTCCAAGCATGGAGGACAGTCAACAAATGTGCTCAGAGTTGAGAAATGGAACAACCAGGAGGTCAGTGTTAGTAGATTGCATGGAAACTGTAAGGACAGGAAGGAGTCAGGTTATAAAGAGCTCTAAAAGTCAAAGGAGATTTTATATTTGATCCTTAGGGAGCCACAAGAGGAGTGGAATGGGGAAAGGGGAAGTGTAACATGGTCAGATTTGCACTTTAGGAAGATCACTTTTATAGCTAAGCAGAGGACAGACTAGAGAGGGAAGAGATTTGAGGCAGAGAGATTCACTAGTAGGTTAATTGCAGTGATCCATGCATGAAGTGACCAGACCAGGATAGTGGCAGGCAGTATCAGAGAAAAGAAGAGAGTTTAAAAGAGAGTTGCCATGAAGGTAGAATGGATAGGCACTGGTAACAGATTGGAGAGAGCAATGAGTCAAGGATGAAAACAGGGAAGTTGGGAAGACAGTAGGGTTTGGGGAAAAGATAAGTTCAGTTTGAGACACACTGAGTTTAAGATGTCTTTTAGACACAGTTCAAGACATCCAATAAGCAACTGAAGATGCAAGACTATGGGTCAAGAGAGAGGTTACAGCTGAATAAATAGATCTAGGCATCATCAAAGAGAGATGATAATTAAATCTATTGGGAGCTGATGAGATCATCAAAAGAAAGAGGACAGAGGGAGAAGTGAAAAGGGCCTAGGGCAGAGCTCTGGGAACTATCAAAATCTAAGTGAAGGGCCACTCTGGAGGGATTGAGAAGGGGTGGTGAGAAACCTAGGAAATTGCTAGACATCATGAAAACTGAGGGATGAGAGAGGATCTGAGAAGAAGGGCTGTCACTAGTGTCAAAAACCAGAGAGATCAATAAGGATGAGGAGTGAGAAAAAGTCATTTGATTTAGCAACTGCTATTAATGGTAACTTTGGAGAAAGGTCTTCTATTTCTTACTTGTATAACTTGGCCCTAAATTGTTTGTTCGTTTGTTTAATCTGTAAAAGAAGGGTTCAGATTAAATGACTTCTAAAGTCCTTTCTACTTCTAATAGAAATGGTTTTTGATTGATACTGTTTTTAATGATAATGATTAGTTATACCAACTTGAAACCAAAAGAAGTGCAGTAAAATCGTAGAGTCAGGAGCCATATTATAAAGGGAAGAAGTGAAGGAGAGATGAGCCAGTAGAGGCGATGCATAGAGACAACTTTTCCTAGAACTTTGACTGCAAAGAGGGAGGAGAAATGTATGATGATGTCTTGAGGGGATGACAAAGTCAAGTTCTGTAAGGATAAAAGACCCTGATTATTTTTATAGGTTGCAGGAAAGGAGCCAATGGATAAGGAGAGATTGAAGATTATATAGACTGAGAGAAGAGCAGGGAAGTGGTCAACAGGACAAAATCCCAGAGGAGATGGAAGGGACAAGTATACAGGCTGTCTTTTGTAAAGGGTTTAGAAAGGTGAAAGTGGTGAAAACGCAGAAGGGTGATTGATTATAGCACTGATTATCAGAGTATTGGTGCAAACAGTGAGGAAAGTTACATAGTGGTCAAATGATGAAAAGATATAACTATACTAAGAAAGACTGGGTATCCACAGGGTATATAGCAATATAAGTTTAATGTTTAACATAATTGTTTTAAACTAGTTAAATAAAATTATATTTAATAGGGATAAATATAACTCTTACAGCTGAGTTAGAAAAAGAAACTTCATAAGTACAAGATGGGGAGATGTGGCTAACAGATCATCTGAGCAAAAAACTGGGGGAGACTGTTGGATTTCAATTTCAATATTAGTTAACAGTGTTAGAAAGCAACTAAGAGTCACTATGATCTCAGACCATATTAAAGCACAGCTTCTAGGACAACAGTTCTCAACCTGTGTGTCACAACCCCTTTGGGGGTTGAACAACCCTTTCACAGGGGTCACCTAATTCCATCAGAAAACACATATTTCCGATGGTCTTAGGAACCAAGACACTGCTCCTCAATCCATCTCCAGGCAGTCTGCCCACATGCAGATACACCCAGATATGTCCACATATGAGTAGGAAGGTTTGGAACCACTGTTCTAGGACAAGAAGGTGATAGTCTCACTATGCAGTATTTATAGCTAAAACACATCTTGAGTATTATGGTCAAGGTTCAACACCTCATTTAAGGACATGAATAAATTATAAGGTATACAGATAAAAGCAACCAGAACAGTGAAGGGCCTTGAATTCAGGTCATATGAGAATCTTTGTAGAAGTGGGAATGTTTAAGGTGGAGAAGGAAAGACTTAGGAGGATATGATAGCTGTCTTCAAGTATTAAAAGAGCTGCCATATGGAAGAAGGATTATATTTGTTCTCCTGGGCCTCAAACAGCAGAATAAGGAATAAGAGTGGGAGTTTCAAAGAGGAAAATTTAGACTTGATGTTAAAAGAACATCCAAAGAACCAAAGCTTTTGAAAAGCAGAATGGAATGCTCTAGCATGTAACAAATATCTGTTTTCCCTATGACTCCTCATCCATCCAAGTAGAGGTATTTAAGGAAAGGCTGAATGACAGATACTAAGGTCTCTTTCCAATCTATGGTTCTGACTCTTACTGAAGGCAATCAAAATATCCAAATATTTTTCTTTCTGAGATACAAAACCTGAAGTCACTAAATTATAAGAAGAAATCACTGAGCGGTCATCTAGTCCAGTGGTATAAAACTCGAACAGAAACTGGGTGTTACTAATCACTACATAAGGATCCCTGTGGGCAGTATGCTGACTTAAGTTTAAAAATATATTAGTTTCTGTGCCTTCCTGCATTTTAATTTATTTTGTTAAGTATTTCCCAATTACATTTTAGTCTAGTTTGACAATACTTGGGAGGGCCTGCAGGCTGTGTCTGACACCTGATCTAGGCCATCACCACATAAAGCACTCCAAACCAACAAAACCAAATCTATTTGTAAAAACCTCTAGAAAAGGATAATATATAACCTTTTTAAGTTAATTCATAAACCCACTTACCCACTGAATCAGACATTTTTACCCATTATCTAGCCTAAATTTGTCATGCTTTGGTTTAAGACTTTCTCCAACAAAGACAATGTCTGCTTATTTTAGTCTATATTAAGTCTTTCAAATATTTGAAAAAATTATTACATTACCCCTCAACTTTCCCTTCTCCGTGCCAAATGACAGATTTGTATCTATTATGGAACAGGAATACTTTTTAGCTTAAGAGAATAAAAGAATCTGGTGGCATATGATAGCTGTCTTCAAGACAACAAAGCTTTGTAAGCAGAACTAGATGTAGTGGGTGAGATTTATAGAGAAGTGGATTCCAACTTAATAAGGAAACATTTTCTCAAAAACTCAATGCACTGCCTTAAGAAGTAATGAGCTCTCCATCACTGAAAGAGACCAAGCAGAGGATGGATGACCATGACTCCTATATTAGGTGAGAGATTTGACTGGATGACCACTAAGGTCACTTCCAACCCTAAGATTCTATGATCTCATTGCCTAGGCTTGTAAACATGTTCTGAGAAATTTTCCAGGAGGACAACTTTGCATTAGTACAACTTGAAAATAACAAAGCAATGAGAAATTATTATTTGTTAGACCCAAGAGGCAAGCCAATTAAAATAACTATGTCACCAACATCAAAATACATTTCCAATACAGTTTCCACAGTCATGCTAATGCTCTTACAAAGTTCTCATAAAATTTTATCCTTTCTTTATGGGTCAGAGTTAACATTCTGATGCAGCTTTGGAAAGATTTATCTTGCTTTCTTTTTTTTTTTTTTAATAGGAGGGGCGGGGTAAAGGTAGCAAAGAATCCTTCTGAATACTGCTAATTCTTTTGCAATTCCACTGGATCTATCACTTTGAGATTCTAACCAAGCTTCAAGACCCTGAACAAATGGCTAACCCTTTCTGAGTCTGTTTCCTCCTTCTACTTGTATCGTCTACCTCACTGGATTTTTGCTGGAATCAAATGAATGGAGGTAAAGTACTTCACAGTCATGCAACTTCGTAAATATAAACTCTCGTTATCATTCTTGTTGTACTTAAGGGACTTTGTACACAACTAGACATAGTGGGTAGTTCTTATTTCACAAAAATGTCCCCTGACTTGATTTCTTAACATCAGAGGAATTCTGTGCTAAGCATAAAAGTTGACAGAAATACTTATCGTCCACATTATTCTTCTATAAACTTATACTAACCTCTTGACTTCTGAAGATCTGTGTCCTCTTTGTTGTTTAATGATTTAAAAACTATGATTGATGTCTAGAGCAAGGCAACTTGTTATCAATGTCAAAATCAGAAATGGCTACTTGGAGGTGAACAAGCCTTCATAAATTTTAAGGACTGTTTTACAGAAGAAGGAATGGGATTCCATAAGATCAGTGGGTACGAATTACATGGAACCAGATTGCATTGCAATAAGGAAAAACTTTATCACATTAAAGAAGGCCTGAAGAAAGGTTCAAGTCATGATAAATGTGAAGAACTTAGAAAAACATGAGAGGGCACATAAAATGATGTGATGAAGAAGACAAAGTCAAAAGAACCTTACCTACAATGACTATAATGTACAAAAGTCAACACTGAGGGGCAACAAAACTGGTCAAAGACAACAGTAAATGTCAATGCTCTATTATTACATTTAAAGGATGTGTCTCTTCTGTTACGTATTGATGAACTATTTTTGGAGAAATATACTTTGAAAGTAATGTTTGGGAAATGTCTGTTGTGACAAATTATATTGGAAAATTGAAAAAATAAGCTTTAGATGCAAGAGAGAAAAGGTTAAAATTATTTAAGACTATGAAACAGTTCATCACTCATTTACCTGAATGCTCTACTTGTGGAATTAGAAAAAAATCATATTGAATATTCAAGTTAGAAGAGATTTCAAAAACCATAGAGTCTCACCAATATCTAAGCAATCACCTCTACAATATCTCCAAAGGGACATCTCAGCCTCTATCTAAAGACCAACAGTGGGGAAGCCATTGAAGTGGCCCATTTCACTTCTGGATAGTTTTGAGAGGAAGCTTTTCCTTATATCAAATCTCAATTTATCTCTTTGAAAATTCTTCCCATTGCTCCTAGTTCTGCCTTCTTGGGTCAAGCAGAATAAATCCAATCCTTGTTCCACAGAACTGTTTTTCTAACACCTGAAGACAAGTATTGTGTAGAGCAGGGGTGGGGAACCTGCAACCTCAAGGTTATATGTGCTCTTCTAAGTCCCTGGGCGCAGCCTTTTGATTGAGTCCAAGTTCACAGAACAAATCCTTTTACTAAGGGGATCCATTCTGTGAAGTTTGGATTCAGTCAAAGGGTTACACTTGAGGACCTAGAGGGCCACATGTGACTTTGAGGTGGCAGGTTCCCCACCCCTGTTATAGAGGCTGCCTCTTCTCTAGGCAGGCTAAATATTCATTCCCAGTTCCTTCAAATGATTTTTATTTGGCATGAACCATTCTGGTCACCCACCAACAAATCAATGTCTTTCCTAAATGGCAGCACCCAGAACTGGACACAACATTGTAGATGATGTCTAGTGTAACAGATATAGATAAAGATAGATATATCAATATATAACATATCTTCTCTCCCTCATATCATATGTCTAATAACTCAGCAATCTAATTGACTCAGCTGACCCAAAGTCTCTTGAATCCACCTCACTGTTCATAATTCTATTGCTGTCATTTAATATAGGCCATTATTATTATGTAACTAGACTACTAAAATAAGATTCTATTCCCTCTCCTTCAAATCCATCCCTTATACAGCACAAGATTAATATCCTTAAAACAGAGATCTAATCATGTTACTCATTTTTCTATTCAAAACCCTTCACTGGCAATAGCCTATCAAATAATGTCCAATTTCCTGACCCTGTTATTCAAGGTCTTCCATGTCTTGATGCTTCCCTATTTTTTTCCAGTACTTTCCTAGTACTCCTGTCCATGGAGATCACATTCCAGCTAAATGAGACCATCTGTTATCACTTGTACATGTATTATGCTGTCCTACTTTGTTCATATCATTCTCTACGCATGCCCCATTATTTTTTTTGCAGTTGTTTCTATTATCTGCCTTTTAAAAAAAATTAATTTGTTTTCTTTTTTACATCATTCATTTCCACAAGATTTTGAGTTACAAATTTTCTCCCCATCTTTCTTCCACCCATCATCCCAAACAGCCCTATCTCACTGTATAACTCCTCCTCCAATCTGCTTTCTCCTATGTCCTCTCCCACCACTCCTTTGACTTTCCGGTAGGGCAAGATGGATCTCCTTACCCCATTGCCTGTATATCTTAATTCCCAGTTGCATGTAGTTAATAATAATATTTTATACACACACACATATTTAACATTTGATTATAGAACTTTAAATTCTAGATACTTTCCCTTCTTCCCTCATCATCCACTCCCCCACTGGAAAGACAAGCAATAAAACCAAGGCTGTACAAGTGTAGTTATGCAGAACATCTCTACAATGGACATATTGTGAGAGACTGATTATTTGTCCCTCCTTCCTACCCATCCTTGATCCATTTGTCCTTGTCCCTTGATCTATGTCCCTGTCCCTTTACAGAAGTGTGTGCTTCCAACAACCCTCCCCCCAACCCTGCCCTTCCCTCCATCATCCCATCTCTCATCCCCATCCCCTCTACTCTCCTGTGTGGCAAGATAACAAGTTTAGAGTTTATGTCATTCCTTCCTTAAGCCAAATTCAATGAGAGTAAGGTTGACCCTTTCCCTTTTGCCTCCCTGTTCTTCCCCTCCATTGTAACAGTTATCCCTTGCCTCTTCTATATGAGATGATTCTGTCTCTCCCTGTCTCCTCTCATTCTATTCCTCTCCCACCTCAGAATTTCTCCTTTTAAAGTGTCATCCCTTCCTATTCAATTGATCCTGTGCCCTCTATGTACACATATATACACATACTAAGATATGTATTCATATGCACATATATACCCTCCTACATAGACATATGTGTATGCATACATATATACATTTGTATTCCCTTCAACTACCCTCATACTGAGAAAAGTTTCATGAGTTACAATTCTCATTTTTCCATGTTGGCATGTAAATAGTTCAACTTTGATAAGTTCCTTATGATTTCTTTTCCATGTTTATCTTCTCGTGCTTCTTGTGTTTGAATGTCAAATTTTCTATTCAGCTCTGGTTTTTTCCTCAAGAATGTTTGAAAATCCTCCACCTCATTGAATGTCCATATTTTCCCCTGAATCATTATACTCAGTTTTGCTGGGTAGGTGATTCTTGATTTTAATCCTAGCTCCCCTGATCTCCAGAATATCATATTCCAGGGCTTTCAATCCCTTAATATATAAGCTGCTAGATCCTGGGTTATCCTAATTGTGTGTCCACAGTATTCAAATTGTTTCTTCTTGGCAGCTTGTAATATTTTCTGCTTGATCTGGGGACTCCAGAACCTGGCTATAACATTCCTAAAAGTTTTCTTCTGGGGATCTTTTTCAAAAGGTGATAGGTGAATTCTTTCAAGTTCTATTTTGCCCTCTAGTTCTAAAATATCAGGGCAATTTTCCTTGAGAATTTCTTGAAGGATGTTTTCTAGGTTCTTTTTTT
>JAQQSW010018818.1:0-11170 GCA_028646575.1 Pseudocheirus occidentalis | reverse complement strand
AGAGCAAGAGCACTTGGCCCTGATCAATTGACTGAGCTCCCTGCAGGGTCCGCAGGCCAGGGGCTCTGAAGCAGCCCAGTGGGGGCAGCCACTGGTTACAACAGTTCCTGCCCTTCCCTCACTGCTTCCTTGCCCTGGGGGCAGATTGGCCAAACTGCTTTTCCTCCCCTGAATTAAGTTTCAAAGTTTCACTGTCACTGACCTCCTCTAATCCTGGTTTGCTAGATGTAAAGATCCCTTCAGGTGCAGTAGATATTCTCTGAAGTAGACTCACGCTGGAGCTTGGGAGGCTTGGCCCTAGGGCCTGGCTGTGGTTTTGGTTTTGGGCTGGGCTGGTCTTGGCTCCCAGCCTGCCAGCCTGCTGGATGAGCCCCTCCTGCCCAGCTGCCTTTCTCTAATTCTTGTTTTTCATGCCTTGGTAGATGTGGAGTTGCGGGAGGTGTGGTAGATCTTCTCTCATGTAGACTGGCTGCAGCTCAGCTCCTCCTCACTGCCCTGGGACCTGGCCTGGCTGCATTTCCGTTTCAGGCTGGGCTGATCTCGGCTCCCAGACTGCTGAGATGAGCCCCTGCTGCCGAGCTGCCTTCAGCGAGAGATGTGTTTTCTGTATTTTTGTGAGTCTGAGAGTCCTAGACTTTGTCTGGGGTCATATCTTATGGGTATTTAGGGTGGTTGTGTGGGAGCTGCAGAACCTTGCTGCTTCTATGCCGCCATCTTGGCTCTGCCCCCCGAGGATTGGCCAGTTGGTTTTTAACCTCATAGCAGCTCTGGGCTGTCACCCATGAGTTGGGTGACAGGACTCCTGTTGAAAAAATGGTGGCCCTTGGCTTGCTGTCTGTCCTTCCCCATCCCCTTCTTCCATTAGTACCTTTGTCCTCTTGTGTGCTTAGCTCCTACTAAGCTTCTTGAGGACTGGAGTGAAGCCTCTGCCATCTCTAAATCTATCAAAGTGTCTTCACGTAGCAAATGCTTGATCAGTGTTTGTTGAATGGATGAAAATATGACTTCCAAGGCATATTTGTGTGTGAATATGGAACTGTGTGACATTGCTCCATCAGGAACTCAATCCTCTGCACACAGTAGGCATTTCATAAATGTTTACTGCCCTGAGTGGGAAGGAGGCAAAAAAAATCAAAGCGTCTAAACAGACAGCACTTGTTTGATATTATCAGATGGATTGATGTTACTTTGCCAAAGGTGATCTGTAGAATCTTGTTAAATTGTAAAGGTAGTTTATAATTTTATGTTGATCTTTTTTCTTTGGGCTTTTGTGTATTTTAGAGGCTGTTTTTGAGATTCATTTATTTTATAATACAAATAATTTCTCTATAGGTATTAAATTGAATTTAAGTCATTGGAGTTTAATGAATAGGGAAGGGAGTGCCTGGGGGAGATGAGCACTCAAGGAAAATCCCTCAGGCTGCTTCCTGGAGGACAGATTACAGTGGGGAGAGGCTGACACTATTGTAGCCCAGGAGAGAGGTGATAAAGGACCAAACTATGGAGTGTCTATGAGAAAAGGGACAAACAGGAGAGATGTTTGATGGTAGAAATGGCACAATGTGGCCACTAGTTGGCCATGTTGGGTGAACGAGAATGGGGAGGCAAGGATGACTTTGATGTTGAAGACTGGAAGGATGATGACACCCACCGCAGAAATAAGGAGATTTGGAAGAGGGACAGATTTTTTTGGAGGGAAGATAATGAGTTTTGTTTTGAATGCATTGACTTCAAGATGCAAGAAGGACATTCGGTTTGGAATGTCAATAGGTGGTTGGTGACATAGGCCTAAGCTTAGGGCTAGAGAGACAGTAAACATCTAGGAATGAGAGTCAGATTCATGGGAGCTGATGAAATTACCAAGAGAGGGAGTAGAGAGAGAGGAGAGGCCCAGAGCCTTGGGGGGATGCCCACAGAGGGGGGGACTCTCTGACAGTCCAACAAGGGAGCCTCAGAAGGTGGGAGGAGAACCAGGGCAAAGACTTTTCTCCTTCAATTGTGGTATAGCACACATGTGTACTGCTGTGTGTGGGGGGACCCCAGCTCTCTCTCTGCTTCTGTCAGTCATTGTTCTGGAAAACACTGATAGATTTGTCCAGTTGAGTTTCACCCCATCTCTCTCACTCTCTTTCCCCAGCTTGTGAGGCTATCAGCAAGGGAAAACTTGGCAAGACCCCATGGGAAAGGGCAGCTGGCCCAGAATTAGAGTCACTATGGTAGGATAATTTTATTACCTTTTTCCTGCCTTTCCCGGGAATGAAAAAAACTGCAAAGCTATCAGGTGTCATTTGCCTTGGGGAAAGTTCCTTTCTAGGATTTGCCCTAAATTTTTTACTTATTAGTTATTCTGATAGTAAAAACAATAAACATGCTAAAACATTTCTGGAGCTATGTACAGCTACTACGACCTGTTCATACATTCTTATTTAATTTTTAAAAAAATTTAATTTTTCAATGAACAAGAATATGTTTTCTTTCTCCTTTGCCTTACCACAGCTGGAAAGCAAAAACAATATCCTTATAACCAGTATGTGTAGTTAAGAAAAACAGATTTCTGCATTGGCCATGTTTGGAAATCTCTATTCTGCCTTCTGGGTCTATCTCTCTCTTTTAGCAGGTGTGGAGAGTGGGGTCTGTGCAGTTGGGCTTATTCATTGCATTGGCCAAAGTTCTTAAGTCTTTCACATTTGTTCGTCTTCACCAAATGTTGTACACATCGTGCTGCCTTCCCTCTGTATCAGCTCATACATGGTTCTTCTCAGGTTTCTCTGAAGCCATGCCTTTCATCCTTTCTTATGACACAATAGCGTTCTATTATCTTTTATTTTTAAGAGTTCAGTCAAGAAGCATTTATTAAGCACCAATTATATAGGTGTTAGAATCTGTGCTAGGCATTGGATTCCAAATTCAGTAATTTTCTCTGTTGTACCAGAATATATTTCCATTTTATACTTTGGATTATAAATCTGGAGTTGGAAATATCCTCTTCTTCTTGGTTTTTTTTGTGATTAACTCTTCATGATCTCATTTGGAATTTTCTTAGCAAACATACTAGAATGGTTCTCTAACTCATTTTACAGATAAGGAAACTGAGGCAAACAGTGTTAAGTGACTTGCCCAGGGTTACACAGCTAGGAAATATCTGAGGTAAGATTTGAACTCATGTCCTCCTGGCTCCAGGGTGGGTGCTCTATCCATCATGCCACTTAACCTATCCCAAGAAGAATCCTCAGGGGCCATCTCATCCAACCCCCTCATTTTGCAGAAGAGATACTGAGCCTCAGGGAGTTCAAGTTATTTACATAAGATGTTGTAATGGTAAGGGAAGTTGAAGATTTTCCATGCCCCTTAATGGACCTTATTTGGAGCTTGCTTAGGAGAGGCTTGTTTATTTTCAGGAAGATACATACCTTTTGTTACTTTGAAATCAGACAGTGGGTCATGAATTGTGATGTTCTCTGACCATGAAGAAGGTTATATATACTCCCTGAGGTGAGGTTTTGCTTTGGGGCTCACTTCGGGAAGAAGTATGTGATTTGGCCAGATGAGACTCTGGGCAGCTGTTGCCCACCCTGCCCTTCAGCTTTAAAAACCCAGATATTGGTGCTTCTCTCTTTGGTAACTAACACTGTGTGTATATAACGGTCAGGTAGCTAGAAGCTAGAAGCCCAGTCTGTTGGTCTGTTGAATTATGTTATTTTCTCTGTATTTTTTGTTAACCCCTTTTTTACTTGCTTTCCTTTAGAAAAGCAGATCAAAGAACCTGTGCCAGCAGCCACCCTGGGTATGCTGGGGTGCTTGTTGCTACAGGTCACAGATGGTAGAGGTGGGATTTGAACACTGGTTGCTGATGCCAGAGCAGCTGTTCTTTCTCCTTCTCATGCTTCTCATATTTGAAAGTCAGATTTTCTGTTCAGCTCAGGTTTTCTCATCAAGAATGCTGGAAAGGCCTCTATTTCATTGAATGACCATATTTTCCCCTGAAGCATCATACTCAGTTTTGCTGGGTAGGTGATTCTTGGTTTTAGTCCTAGCTCCTTTGACCTCTGGAATATTATATTCTAAGCCCTTCAATCCCTTAATGTAGAAGCTGCTAGGTCTTGTGTTATCCTGATTGTGCTTTCACAATACTCAAATTGTTTCTTCCTGATTGCTTGCAGTATTTTCTCCTTGACCTGGAAACCCTGGAATTTGGCCATAACATTCCTAGGAGTTTTCTTTTTTGGGCAAGAGCTGATTGGTGAATTCTTTCAATTTCTATTTTGCCCTCTGGTTCTAGAATATCAGGGCAATTTTGCTTGACAATTTCTTGAAAGATGATGTCTAGGTTCTTTTTTTGATCATGTCTTTTTTGTAGTCCAATAATTTTTAAATTCTCTCTCCTGGATATATTTCCCAGGTCAGTGGTTTTTCCAGTAAGATATTTCACATTGCCTTCTATTTTTTCATTTGTTGGGATTTGTTTTATAGTATGTTGATTTCTCATAAAGTCATTAGCTTCCATTTGCTCCACTCTAATTCTGAAGGAATTCTTCTCTTCAGTGAGTTTTTGAAATTCCTTTTCCACCTGGGTAATTCAGCTTTTTAAGGGATTCTTCTCCTCATTGGCTTTTTGGGCCTCTTTTGCCATTTGAATTAGTCTATTTTTAAAGGTGTTATTTTCTTCAGACAGGCTGTTTCTTGATTTTCTTGTATCATTCTCATTTCTCTTCCCAATTTTTCCTCCACTTCTGTTACTTGGTTTTCAAAATCCTTCTTGAGCTCCTCCATGACCTGTAACCAATTCATATTTTTCTTGGGAGCTTTTGGTGCAGGAGTTCTGACTTTGCTGCCTTCCTCCTGTTCCATGCTTTGATCCTTTTTGTCCCCAAAAAAGGAATCTATGGCAGGATTGCATTTCCTTTGCTTGCTTATGTTGCCAGTCAATTACTTGACTTTTGAGCTCTTTGCTACAGTAGAACTTTGCTTCCAGAATGGAGAGAGCTTTGTCCCAAATCACTGAGGTTTTTACAGCTGCTGAAGCAATTAGGAAGGTGCCCTCTCTGCAGTCCCAACAGGTGCTGGCACCTGGCTACACACCCCAGGACCTCCACCTAAGACTGCTATTCAGATCCAAGCAGGTTAAAGCAAGAGTGATTACCCTCTGAATGGTTGCTTGGCCCCCCTAGGATCTGCAGGCTGGAAGCTCTGAAGCAGCCACATGGAGGCAGGTGCAGAGCTGCCACTTACGTGGCTTCTCACTCCAGGGGTAAGGACCAGACTGCCCTCTGTCTCCCTCAGATCCAAGAGAGTTCCACTGGCCTTTTACTATGTCTTTGGCATCTATGAGTTGATAATTCTGGAAACCGCCACAGCGGCTGGTGATTGGCTCTCCCAAATGCTCCAGCCATGGCTGGTCTGGGGCTCCCTGGAGCTAAAATTGTGGGCTCATGCAGGGCTGGGCTTGGCTCCCAGCTTGGTGCGATAGCCCCTTCCTGCAGGCCTGCCAGGCTGCCTTCAGCAGGAGATTTGTTTCTCTCTGTCACTTTGTGGGTTAAGTAGCTCTAAAATTTGTTTAGAGTAATTTTTCACATGTATTGGAGGAGGTGGAGGCCGGAGCCACGGGAAGTCCTGTTTCCACTCCACCATCTTGGATCCACCCCCTGTTCTGTTATCTTTAACACACTAATTTTTTCAGCCATTCCCCTATCACTAAGCACCTACCTCCCTGTCTCATGTAATTTTCAAACTAACTTACAGATAAGAAATGGCTTCTGCACCATGTCCAGGGTCCTAATGCCATGAGTGGCAGAGGTAGAAATCAGACCCTTGCTTTCTCTTTCTCCTACTCTCCTGTGCTAACTCTGAGGCTGGTCCTACACAGACACCAGTGACTGCCTTTCTAAAAGACTTGAGCCATCAGGGGCCTAACTGTCTGACACTGCCTGGGCATCCATGGCTCAGTCTAACCCCGCACCCCTTGAACAGCCAACACATTTATGGAAGCTAGGGGCCTCCTGGGCACCTGCTCCTCAACCCTCCATGAGGGCCCCTCGTTTCCATGCCAGTTTCAGGGCGACATCTTCAGTCTGTTGGTACTGAAGCCAGGATGAGCTTCAAGGTCTTCTGGTTACTGTTCTGTGCTACTTCCACAGTCTCTCTTTTGTCTTTCAATACTAGACTCTGGCAACATTATGGGTTAAGCAGGCTCTTGTGTGTTGGCCCAAGAAACCAACCACCATGTATAACATTATTTCTGTGGGAAAATGCCTTCCAAGTTCCAAACGAACTTCTGGAATACAAACTATTGGGAACTTTACATTTTCCAAATTAGAGATTGTTGGCAGACTATTTGTTAGTCTATACAGCATGGCCATGAGGTGAATAGTTGATGCCTTGATTCATTCCAGCTGTTTACCGGGGCACCCCTGAGGGGGGAATAGCCTGAAGCCAGGATAAAGTACTGGTTGATATTTGGGAACAGTGTGTTTTAGTTGATGAAGAATTCCCAAGAAGGTGGGGCAGGTCTTCTCTGGGACTCCACTGATCCCCTCCTTTGACGGGGACAGTGCCCCATCTGAATCATTACAACTATCAGAAAGTACAAAAAATGTAGGGGAGTGGAGGCTTGCCCCTTTTAACCTTCTAGAGAGGGGCTGCCTGGAAAGCAAGGAAGACATGGCAGTAGAAGGACAATAGAAATGCAGTGGTGGAAATAATTGGAAAAAATGATGTCCTTCTTTTGGTCTTCTCTCTTCAAGAAGGGGACTGAGACGTGTGAAACCCCCCACAACAAATGGGGGAGGGGGAGGTAGTTATCTTCTGTGACAATCTGCAAAATGAATGTCTTGTACCAGGAGTCAGAGAGAGGGAGGGGTTATTTCCTCTACTCTCCATTGAATGACCCATTTCTGGCTACGTGCCCCACCCTGGGGTGGCTGTCCTTTTAGCATCATTCTGGCAGTGGGTTTTAGAAAGCCTATAAACCTATACCCCCCCCCCCCCCACCGACTTTGACTCTCTGGGATCGTTTGGGGTTTTCCCCTCCTACCTCTCCTGTCTTTCTTGACCAGAGAAACTCCGTGTTTTTAATAAAAATCTCAACCCTCACTGTCTTCCTTTTTGGAGTCCCAAGAGTGTCCTGGCTGCTGAATAAGGAGTGAGCACAAAACCACATAACCCACTATATGTGGTGGTCTTGAGTCTTATTCACTCATATCTGACTCTTTGCGACCCCATTCTGGGGTCTTCTTGGCAGACATACGGGCAGGGTTGGCCATTTCTTTCTCAGATCACTTTACAGATGAGGAACTGAGGCAAGCGGGGTTAAGTGACTTGTCCAGGGTCATATAGCTAGTGTCTGAGGCTGGGTTAGAACTCATGAAGATGAGTTTTCCTGATTCCAAACCCAGTGCTCTGTATACTGGCACCACCTAGCTGCCCCAATCCATTATACGTTGCTGGCCCCACATAGGCATCTACCAAGCAGCTTGTTAATGACCCATTCTAGAATTTCCCCAGGGAACAGAGCCAAGCGCACTGTCCTCCCCTTGGTACACTTTGTTTTCTTCCTTTTGTGTCCTTCCCTGGTTTTGTGGCACCTCTCCCACCTGCACCACCTTCCTCCTTGCACTCATAGGGGCTTAGCACTCACACCTGACTCTTCTTTGGGTCCAAGGATGTAGTTCATCTGAGCCCAGCGCCTGGCTTTCATCTAAGGCAACTAAGCTTTTTCTTGCTCTCTCCTTCCTGATACTAAGTAGCAATACCCCATTAGCCCATCAGTTCGGTTATTTCCAGTTCAAAAGCCATTCTCCTTTGCAGAAGAAACAGAAGAAGGATAAATGTGTGCAGCTCTGCCCTGTCCCTGGAGTTAGGTATCACTGTCCCTTCCCTTCCCCCCACCCAGACCCCCAGCAGGGTACTGAGGCCCTCTTTGAAGCTCCTTTTTCTTCCTGCAAAGCCTTCTGTTGGAATGTGTTAAGTGAGGAATTATTGGACTTGTTAGTGCTTTATTAGTTATGTTCTTGTCTCTGAGCTTACATTTTCTGAATGTGATGAATTCAATTTTAGTTCTATGTTTTCAATGACAAAAACATCTTCTAGGAAGGCAGGGAAGGGATGCTATTGACTGCTGTGGAGGGAATGTCCACATTCTGAAGTCTTAGATCCATTGGCATTCTCCATCAATATATACTCCTACATTAATGAAGAATTCCTGCATTTAAGGAGAAGGCTTAGTGTGTTCCTGAGCATTACTGGATTTAATCTGCCAAAGGGCATTGTGGCCTAGGTTGAAAGATGCTGAGTTCCTGAGGACCCATTAAATCTGTGCAAGTGAAATACTGGGGAGGAAGGAACCTGGCTTGGGACTCTGATCTATTCTGGGAGAGAACAATGGGGGCTTTTTGGGGTAACTACTTTGATGTTCCCTTATTTTGAAATAGCTGATACTTTTGTTGTGCTAACAAAGAGGGAGAGACCCTTAACCCCATGGCACACCACCCAAAGACAGGCGCCTTTCTTGTATCCATGCCCTTTGAGTCCCTCTACAATGGGAGTCCTTATCTTTTACTGTATCCTGGACCCCTCCGGCGGTCAGTCTGGTGAAGCCTCTGGACCCCTCCTCAGAATCACATTTATAAATGCATAAAATAAAGCATATAGGAAATCAGGTACATATATTGAAATACAATTATCAAAATATAAAAAACCCAACGAGCTCATGGATCCCAGATTATGAATCTTTACATGCAATAAAAGGACAGGAGAGAGAAAGCACAAGGGACCCCTGAAGCAGAGTGGAGAAGGGTGGGTGAGGAATCTAGCTCTCCTGGTGGAAGGTCTAGGCCAGTGGTTCTCAACCTTCCTAATGCCACGACCCTTTAATACTCATATGTGGGCGTATCTGTATGCGGGTGGACCCGCTTGGAGACACAGGAGATGTGTCTCGGTTCCTAAGACCATCTGAAATATGTGTTTTCCAATGATCTTAGGTGACCCCTGTGATCCCTGTGAAAGGGTCATTCGACCCCCAAAGGGGTCATGACCCACAGGTTGAGAACTGCTGGTCTAGGTGGAGATGGTCCATTGGACACTGCATTTGGAAGTATAAAATGGAGCTGGGAGAGGAGATCAGGGCTAGGGATTCAGATTTCAGGGTCATAGGATCCCTTATTTTTATAGATGAGGAGACCTAGATCCCAGAGCTGTAAGTAGGGCAGGGGAACTAGGACCTTGCCCACAGGCACTGACATATTGGGTAGAGGGTGCTGGTCATCCTCTGTATGGCCCATATTCCTTAGTTCTTTGTGGTCTCCTCTGCTGCCACCATGACCTCTGCCCTCTACTCCCATCTCCTGACCACCTCCTGGCCTATGGTGGGCTATCACCTCTTTCTCCTCACCCCTAGCCTCCCAATAAATTTGCCCTGGAAGCCAATGTTTCTAGTTTCAGTTCTCTCAGATCAATTCATTTGTTAAGCACCTACTGTGTGCTAGGCCTGTGATGGTCCAGAGAAGCACGGCATAATGGAGAAAGCCATTGAGTGAGAGTGTGGAGAGATGAGTAAGTTGAGAGAACTCAGCCTGATGGTCCTTGAAGATGTTTGTGGAGAGAGAAGGAGGAGGGACTTGGGGGTGGTGCCAGCGGTCTGTGAGGACTTCAGCTTTCCTCTTGGAGGCCTGTGGGTCCTCAGGCCCCCCACCTCCCTATACTTGGTTGGTTGTTATGGGCAGGTGGGCAGAGTGGACTTGCACATCCATTTAAATACATAAAATCAAGAAGGTCGTTTAAGCAATGTCTTCCCTTAGCTTCCGAATTCACTTTCTTTCTTGTTATTTTTGCCTTCCCTCACCACCCCTGTTTGTGGGTGATATTATGTTAAACCACCATAATCTGGCACAGTTTCAGTTATAAAACTGGTTTAGAAAAAAGTGAGAGTAAAGAGTAGCTCTCCATCGAAGGACCTCTGCCTGAGGTGACCGACCATTCTGTGGTGTGGAAGGGAGGGCTTGGGCCTGGAGGGCGGCCAAAGGCCCGGAGCTGGGCAGAGCAAGCCTGGGCTCAAGGCTCCCCCACAGCTCCGCGCCCTGGGGGGAGGCAGGGAAGGGAAGAAGCCCGCTTTTGGCCTCCATTGTTCCAATCACTGTGCTAAATGCTGCTCACATGTATCTGGTTTGAATGCCAGAGCAGCCTCAGAGGCAGAGGTGAAGAGGCTTGTGTAAGGCCACACAGCTGGAAGGTGTCTGAAGCTGGGTGGGAACTGATGTTTTTGATGGGGAGAGTGGAAGGTGGGAGCCTGGCCCTTGGGACCACTCCTTAGTCTTGTTTGTTGTGGAAGAGAACCCTGCCCTGGGAGCCTGTCACACCCTCTGTGGCCTCAGTTCACGTCTTTTCCCTGGGCTTGACCTTCTGCAGGAAGTAGACACTCTCAGCTCTTCAGAAGCTGGGGGGGGCGGGGGGGGGGGAGAGGGGAGAAACCTGGAGCTCTCTAGGTCCTCAAGTGTGACCCTTTGCCTGTATCTAAACCTCTCAGCACAAATCCCTTTAAGAAAAGGATTTGTTCAGTGAAGCTTGGACTTCGTCAAAAGGCCACACACAAGGCCCTAGAAGGCCACATGTGGCCTTGAGGTTGCTGGTTCCCCAACCTTGGTCTAGTTTAATTAGTGGCCATGGCATCCATGGTGGTTGGTGGTAACTAGGTTATGGGGTTGACGCAGATAGACGGTCCTTCAATGGACAACACAGGAATTTATTTTGTCAGATCATGCTTATTCCTTACAATGGGTTTCTTCTCTTTTTGAATTTAATGGCGGGGGATGAGAGAGAATCAATCAATCAATCAGTATACATTTACTAAGCCCTACTATGTGCCAGACATCGTGTTAAACTGAGGGTGCAAAAAGATAGAAAAGATAAATATATAAGTGTGTGTATATATAGAAACATATGTAAATAAAAGTTTATATATTATTATGATATATTATATATAAAATCTATATATTACCATATATTATATAAAATCTGTTTATATGTTATTATTATATATTATATATAATCTATTTATATATTATACAAAATCTCCTGTTTATATGTTATTATTATATATTATATATGCAATCTATTTATATATCATATAAAAATCTCCTGTTTATATGTTATTATTATATATTATATCTACAATCTATTT
>JAQQSW010018817.1:0-11170 GCA_028646575.1 Pseudocheirus occidentalis | reverse complement strand
TCTCTCTCTCTCTTTCTCTTTCCCTCTCCCCTCCCCTCCTCTCCCTCCTGACACTTAGTAGGTGCTTTAGAAATACTAGCTGAGCCCTGAATGGCTCCCAGACTCCCAGCCTGGCATGTGTTTGTTTGTTTGTTTTTCCCCAGGCACTGTTTAAGAGGAGTAGTCATTCGGGTTTTCAGCTTTCCTTTTTCCAGCCCCAACCTTCATATTTTGCTTCTGCTCTAGAATTAATCAGGTAGGAAGTGGGTGGTTGAAAGTGACACTGAAAGTTTGAAAGTGAGCCCTCAGCTCAGAAACACCCTATTTTTAACTCTTTTAGACTGGTATACAGAGAGAAAGCCTGTTTTTTCCCCTCCATTTAAGGTGAAATTATTTTAAAAACAAGTCCTATCTCTGGCCCCATTCAGCTCCTACTAAGTGGTAGCATAGCCTTGGGAAATCTCAAGTCCCCAAATGGAGATTTTGGAGACCTGAGTTCTAGGTAGTTTGGCATGATATGTCGCTTCTCTGGGCTTTAATTTCCTCACCCACAGACAGTTCAGTGGCACAGTGGACAGAGTGCCAGGCTTGAAATCAAGAAGATCTAAGTTCATATCTGACCTCAAACATGTGTGACTCTAGCGAAGTCCCTTAACCTCTCTCTGCCTCAATTTCCTCATCTGTAAAATGGGTATAATGATAGTATCTACCTCCCGGGGTGTTAAGGATCAAATGAAATAATAATGATGAAGGGCTTAACACAAGACCTGGCACATATATTAATGCTAGCTATTATTATTATTATTACTGGGTAATATTTGTAGAGTGTTTGTCACATTGCCTGGTACACAGCAGATACTTAAGAAATGCTTCTTTCCTTAACCATAAAGATGAGGGTGAGTGGATCAGGCAAGTTCATATAATCTCATATGATATATGATAGGAACTAGTTCTGGAGTTCTTTTTCACTTTTTTCAGACTAGGTCAATGCCACTATTGATCAGTCCTAGAGCTCTGACCTGCTCCACTTCTGACTTGAGCTGGTTTGTCTCTTCTTAGACAGCTCTTGGGATCCATATTGGTGTCAGAGTCAGTGTAGACACTGGGTTGGCTTAGCCTGCAACAGCTCAGAGCTCCCAATCTCAAGCTATCCATTGGCCAGACTCAGTCTCCCTTTATGTAACAGAGAGCACAACGCCCATGGGCCGGCCACATTGTTCAAATGCCAAATGTATGCTTGCTTACAAGTGTATTTTGTGGAGAACTCTCACAGGGCAAGAATTCACATGGTGGTCAGAAGAAGCCATACAAGGACACTCTCAAGGTCTCTCTCTAAAGAACTTTGGAATTGATTGTGTAACATAGGAGACACTGGCACAGGGCCGCCCAGCGTGGCATGCCCACATCAGAGAAGGTGCTGTGCTCTATGAGCAAAGCAGAATTGAAACAGCTCAGAGGAAATGCAGAATGTGTAAATTTAGAGAATTCACCTCAAATGTTCACATGGACTATTTGTGCCTGACCTGCGGTAGAGCCTTCTGAGCTTGTACTGGTCTGATCAGCCCCAGTTGGATGTAACTTGCCTCTAATATAGTAATGTCATTTTGGTGCTCTTCGAGAATGAAGGATAAGAACCAATAAATCAGGGATTACCTGCTCCATTGCACCCATCTAATCTAGGGGTTCTTAGCAGGTGGACAGATTTCATGTGTTTGGACATTTGTTTTCTTAATGCTTTGAGCACTGTATTTCAATATAACTGGCACCTTTAATAATCCCGTGTCTTTATTTTATGCATTTAAAAATTCTGAGAAGGGGATCTTAGGCTTTACTAGATTCTAGCGCTATATTTGTGTCTGTCTAGTAGGTGCTAAATAAATGCTAGCTGACTGCCTGACCAGACTGGCAAAGGTGTCCATGTCACAAAAAATGTGAAGAAACCCTACCCTAGTCCAACCCTCACCATTTACAGCTGAGGAAAACCAGCGTGTAGAGGGTTTGTACAGTTTTCCCTAGGTCCCATGGGTGGTGAATAGAGGCAGGATTCAGTCCAGGGCCAAATTCACTCCTCCTTCCACCCCTCCATGAATGAAGGTGTCTGTTGGCTCAAACAGTCCATGAGTCTCCATAAGATTCATCTTCAGGTGAACCATGTTTGAGTCAAAAAAAAAAAGGGCAGCCACAAAGTCATTACATACCCCCTCCTAAGAGCAAAAGAGAAAGAGTTAAGGGTATTGGAACACTAGTTCTCAATGGGCAGGCTCATCATGGGTAGATGTTACAAGGAGGCAAATTTAGGCTCTGGAACAGAAGACTTGGGTTTGAATCCTTGACTTTGAGCAAGTTCCTTTACCTCTTTGGGGTTAAGATCATAGATTCAAAACTGAAAAGGGCTTGAGAGACTATCAAGTCCAATCTTCTTATTTGACAGGCAAGGAAGCAGGCTGAGTGACCTGCTCAAGGTCACACAGATATTAAGTGTCTGAGGCAGAATTTGAACTCAACATTCTGATTCCAAGGCCTGTACCCTATTCATTTCCAATGTCCATTTCCAGGATGCTTCCTTACTATAAAGGAAGGGGGCTGGACTAGATAACCTCTAAGTTGTCTCCTGGTTCTAAGTATTGTCTTATGTCCCTAAAAGTTTCAAATAAAAGACAGGATGACCCCTTTGGGGGACAAGTTGGGAACAGGAATCTTGTTCAGGTATAAGTGGAATTAGACAGCATCTAAGGTTCCATGATTATAACAGATTCAGGGCAGGAAATGACCCCAGTATCATACCATTTTACTGGTGAAAAAAAAATAGAAGCCCCCAAAAGGGATTGATTTGTCCAAGGTCCCTTGGACTTGTCACTCCTCTCCTCAATAAGCTCCAGTGGCTTCCCGTTGCCTCTTAGCATCAAATCTAAGTTCCTTCTTTTAGCTTTTAAAGCCCTTCACTACCTAGCCTCAAACCATTTCTCCAGTCTCATTAGCTGTTATTGCGTTCCTTCCTGCACTCTCCGCACCAGCCTTTCTTGCTCTATTTCCCATCTCCATGTTTTTGTATGGGCTGTCTTCCACACCTAGAATGTGTGTTCTCCTCAATTTTTCCTCTGAGAATCCCTGCTTCCTTTAAAACCCTGCTCATGACACCTTCCATATGAAGTTTCTCTCAAGCCCTCCCAGATGCTGGGGGTGGGAAAAGAGGACATAGTGTGTGTGTGTGTGTGTGTGTGTGTGTGTATGTGTGTGTTCATATACATAATGTCTCCCCTGATAGAATATGTTCCTTGAAGGTAGAGACTGTTTTGTTTTCATCTATCTGCCTGCAATGCTTAGCACAGTGACTAGCACATATTATTAGGTGCTTAATAAATGCAGGCTCAAATTGACCGAGTACACTCTGACCCAGTTCTGGGAGTCAGGACCACTCTGGCTCCTTCCAGACTAAGAAGTCTATTCTGAGTGAATGAAACTGTCTTCTACATATGCCCCACAGTCAGACAGCCATGAACCACAGGTCTCTGCTCTTCAAAGGAAATTAAGTGATGCTGACAAGGCTCCTGAGTGACACCAAGAACTCTTCAGAGGAGAACACAGGGCTTGCACCCTGGAATGAACCTGCACTCCTGCCTGTGAACGTCCCCCGGTACACAACTCTACCTTATGGACTCTTCCATGGCTTAAGGGTGTCAAATGATGGCCAAGGATGTCTCTTGTGGTTACAAAAAAATGGACGCAATCTGTCAAGGAGTAGGTGTTTTTCTTTCCTGTCTGATGACATCTGACTTCAGCAAGAGTCACATCTTAAAACAATTCATTGAGATGAGCAAAAAATGCAAACAAAATACCAGGAACTCCAGGGGAACAGATTGAAGTCTGCTCCTTATTCTCTATCTGTGTCTCTCTCTCCCTCCCTCCCTCTGTCTCTCTCTCTGTTTCTCTCTGTCTCTCTCTCTCCTCTTCTTTCTCCCCTTTCTCCTTCTCTCCCTTTCTTCCCACCTTCTTTTCCCCTTCTCTCTCCATCTCTCTCCTTCTCTCTCTTATCTTGCTCTACTCTTCTCTCCCTCTTCCCCCTTTCTCTGACACACACACACACACACACACACATCCCTCTTTGCTTGTCTCTGCCTCTTCATTTTCATGCTTCTTTCCCCCCCCCCCCTCCTCCTAGGCAGCTGCTAAGCTTCAGAATTTCTCTCTCTCCCCTTTTTTCTCTTGTTAATGCCTGTACTTTCCTCCAGCCCTCCCCTAAGTCACCGGAACAAATGGACAAGTCTGGGGTCTTGTTTGTTTCCAGCTGGACTGTTTGGGGAAATTTGCAAATCTTCTCAGAGTTGTGGTGACAGCATTCATTGCCCTGGAAACTCAGACCTCAGAATTTCCACTCCAAAGACACTGCTGTTCTCCAAACATGTCTCCTCTCCTAGGTACCTTCACTGTCTAAAAGGTTTTGTTTTTCTTTAAAATTTATATCTTTTGTTTTGACCTCACCTTCATTCCTCAATATATCCTACCCTCCTCCCCATCCCCCAGCTAGACAGCCATAAACCACAATCTGTTTCCAAGGGCCTCGGCTCCCTAAGCTATGGAAGCTATTCCATATAACAAAGAAAGGCAAAGAAATTGATAAGAAGCAAAAAACCAGCCAAGACATCTTCCCCATCTGATTATATGAGGCATTCCACAGCCATAGTCCCCCACCTCTGCCAAAGAGGTGGGTACATTCCTTTATCCCTTCTTTGAGCCCAAGCTTGGCTGTTATAGGCACCGAGCGATTAGTTCTGATTCAGTTTTGTGTTAATGTTTGAATAACTAGCACAACCCAAGGTTTAAAGCTAGAAAGTCCAAGCCAGATGATCAAGTTTACCAAGGTTACCTAGCTCATGTTTGATCTGATGCAGACTGGAACCCTAGGAACTCCTAATTCCTAAACCAATTTTCTTTTCAACAAGATCCACCCTTCTTTTTACTTTCTCTGTGGGGAAGAAACGGCAAACACTCTTTCCAAGAACAAGATAAACATGGGAACTCCAGAACACTGGCTCTGCTTTGCTCTGGGAAAAAAAAAGAAAAAAGCCCCATAGGAATATTCTTCTCCTCCTGGGAATTTAAGCAAATAGCAGATTCTCTCTCCTCAGAACTTCTCTGAATCTAAAAATCAGGACTGTTATTGATATTTCTTTTTTTTTTTTTGATTTTTGGAGGGCAGTTGGGGTTAAGTGACTCGCCCAAGGTCACACGGCTAGTTTTTTGTGTTAAGTGTCTGAGGCCGGATTTGAACTCAGGTACTCCTGACTCCAGGGCCCGTGCTCTATTCACTGCGCCACCTAGCCGCCCCATTGTTATTGATATTTCTATGTAGCTGTTCTGGGCCCCCAAATCTAAGAAGATTCTTTTCAAATTGTTCAAATTTTTTTTCCCCGGACCCATGCTATGGCTATTGCACTGAATTCTGAGACAGGAGATCTGGGTTCAAATCCTTTTGGGGGAGTTTTGCCTACCAGCAGTGTGACCCTGGGCTTAACCTATCTGGGCTTCAGTCTCTCATTCAAAAAATGAGGGGGTTGGAATAGAAGGCTTTCCAAGGTTCCTTCTCACTCTAAATGTATGACCCCATGCCCCTCTGCCATTGTTTGGATGACATATAATCCGTTAACAAGCATTTATTAAGGACTTATCATTTGGCAGATTCCGTGAGAGGTGAAGGGGATGAGACAGTCCCTGCTCTCAAGGGGTTACATTCTAATAGGGGGATTCAGCACACATAGGTATGTTCTAGATTGTCTCAGGGATTATGATTGGAGTTATAGGGGAGTAGATGTCATCCCTTTTCCAGGAGAAATGGTAGAACTGATTTTAATAACATTCTAAAGGTAAGAAGAAGGGGGTGAAAAGGGAGTGGGGGAGACACAGGTGACATTGGCTAAGCCCTAGTGTCCTGAAGAACACAAAGAACCAGCTGGAGAGAAGAATGAATAAAATAGGGAACCTGGAGTCTGAAAGACTTGAATTCAAATCTAGCCTTACTAGTAGCGTGACCCTGGGCAAGTCACTTAAACTCTGTCTGCCTCAGTTTCCTCATCTGTAAAATGGAATAATAATATTCCCTACCTCCCAGGGTTGTTGTGAAGATCAAATAATATAGCACAGCTCTTAACCAAATACATAAATGTTATAATTCTTCTGTGACTTGCCCACGGTTACACAGATAGGCGGCAGTTCTTCCTGACTCCGGTCCATTGCTCTAACCTCTGATTCACACAGCCCTTCAAGCAGAGGCAACCCTGAATCCAATTTCCTAACTGAATCAAAGGCTGATCCCTTTCAAGAAAGAAAGAGAGAATGGGGGGGGGGTCATTCGATGACTGTGATCGCAGTGACACTTTCTATCTACAGTTGGTATTGAAGCTCTGCAAATAAAATGTCAAATACACTCTGAAGATGATAAGTGAGGCTGCCCGTGGTGGAGACTGGCACCTCCACTGGGCTCCTGGAGGTAACCTCATCATCAGCTCTAGGGGGTGGAGGGGAAGACAGGCATCACTAGTCATGGATTTCATCAAGCCCTTTAAAATCCAGTAGTGGCACCTGTCCCCAATGATCCACCCATCATTATTTAATTGACAGAGAAGGGGAATCTTGGGACTAACCAGGAGGGTATAAGGCCCTGGTGATCATAGGAACATAGGTTAAGGGTTAGCAGGAAACTTGATGGTCTTCTTATCCAACCCCCTCACTTTACAGATGAGGAAACTGAGTCCCGAGGTAGCATAAAGCAAAGGTAGGATTTGAACCCAGTTCTTAACTCTAAATCTAGCCCTCTGGCCCACAAATTTGATATAGCCCCAGGCAGTATTCCTAACTTGAGAGTTTGTTTGTTCCTTGACAGAAACTATTATTGCTTTGCCCACATCGACTTTCCTTTTTATATTGGGGATATATGGACACACGAGTGCAGGCAGATATACAGACTCCACACTGCTTAACTAAACAATGGCCCCAGGGCAAGGGAGGCATCCCTGCTCCAGTCGGGCTGGTGATGGCTGCCTGGCATCCAGGCAGCTTCGGGCTCAGCCCAAGCCATCTGCATGTCATTAGCACTCACAGGGGGCTCCAATGTCTCTTTTAAACCTGCAGTCTTAGAAGTGTCCCTAATCTTGGGAAGTGTTAATTGATCAAGATACAGAAGAAAGATATTTATAACCATTAGTTTATTTTCCCAGAGAACCTTTGAGTATCTCCTGAGAG
This sequence comes from Pseudocheirus occidentalis, assembly GCA_028646575.1. Lineage (NCBI taxonomy): Eukaryota > Metazoa > Chordata > Mammalia > Diprotodontia > Pseudocheiridae > Pseudocheirus > Pseudocheirus occidentalis. The sequence goes on along the minus strand of JAQQSW010018817.1, from coordinate 3,955 downwards.
GGGATAAGGGGAGCCTCAGGGAAAGCTGCCCCCTAAATCCTCCCTTTGGGCTACAGTTCCTGGGAGCTCTGCGGAAAAAAGCTCCCACACAGGAGATGAGGAAGCTGTGACCTGTCAAAAAGTAAGATAGGATTCATGACAGTTAATCTGTGGGTGCCAAAGGAAATCGGGGAGAAGTCTAGTCACCATTGACACTCTAGGGGAAGTGTCAAAAAATTATTCCCCAGGCAGGAGCCTCACTGAGAAAAAGCATGATTGGAACCTGGGAACTGTCATTCTGTTCCAGCCCTGCCATGATCGCAGGACCCATTTACATTCTTAATTCTCCCTGAGACTTAATTTCCCTGGCAGGGAAGATAAAGAACAAATGGGAATAACAACTTCCAGGGGTACCCACTACAATATAGTAAATGGAGGTGCAAGAAGGGAGGGTCAGAAACCCAGAGTGTTAGTCCCCAAAGGGCAACATAGACTAGTAGCAGGCCTAGGAATCCCAACACTGAGAAAATTTAAACCGACTTTGGCATCTCCCAGACAGTATGGCCTGGGTCCTTGTGGACTGTTTAGATGAAAGGGTAGACCAGTTCAGGAGAGGGTTCAGTGAGGGTTGCCATCCCCTCCTGGTCAGATAGAAATCTTCCTCCCTTACTTTTTCTTGGGATTCACCTCCCCCAACCCCTGTGATGACCAGTGAAGGATCTTGAAGTTCCAGAAAGCAGATTGTGGATGGGGGAAGAGTGTGTCCCCTAAATATTGGCTCCAAGGCAAAGCTTCAATTATCTTGCCTTGCCCTGTTTGCAGCTTTGAACACAATCTCTTGGAGGGGGTCTCTTTGGGGCCCCTGAAGCCTTTAGCTCCTAGAACAATCATGCTTTTCTCCATTATGCTAATTCACCTAAGTTCTCTGGACCTGTTTATTCATATACTAAGTGAGGGGGTTCCATCACGTAATTTCTAGACAGTATCTCCCGTTCTCTGATTCATTCAATCATTCAGGTTACATGAGAGCATTGTGTGTGTGTGTGTGTGTGTATGTGTGTGTTACCAGGTTTGGGAAATGACCCACTGTCTGTCCCATCAGTGGGCTCTATGTTATAAAGGAAGGTAGAATTTTCTGGTCCTTGTCTGCCCAGAACTTAGCACCTGGAGCATACGAGGCACTCCAAATATTATGGTTGATTGATTTTGTATTAAGGCAGCAAGGAAATGGGAAGCCCTCCAAGTCTGGAGTCAAGGGGCTAGATTCAGATCCCAACTCTGCTGCTAATTAACTGTGGAACACTGAACAAGTTGCTTTCCCTTTCTGGGCCTGTTTCCACATCTGTAATATGAGGAGGCTGTAGCAGATGGATTTTGAGGTCCCTTCCAACTCTGCCAATGATTCAACGGTCCTAAATATGGGTGACCAGACCCACATTCTGCCTACTTCAAAAACAAAACAAACCCGCCCATCCCACCCCCTAAACCTTCTGCCAAGAGAATCTGCTTTTGCCATTAAGCTCAAGGCAGGCACATTGGGTTCAATGACCATTGTAGTGGATGGTAGGCAGGTCCTCAGGGGCTCTGGCTGTCTGAAATGGATTTCCTGAGTGGAGAGTGCAAGGCAAGAAATGATATTTACTCCTCCCTCACTCTCCACCAGACTGATCTCCAGGAACAGGAACTATCTTGGACATTCTGAGCAGCACCCAGCCCATGGCTAGTTTTGACTTGGTTTCTCAGCTTGGTGCCCTCTTCCCATGAGGCATGATTAGATATCCATTGCTTGCCATACTTGGATTTGGAATCCCTAGGGAACCAGGTATACAAGCAAAGGACCAGTATATTTCTCTGCCATGATGATGGCTCCCAAACTGGATATCTCTCGACCCACCCAAGGTTTCCTGATAGCTCTAGGCAGTGCTAAATGACTCATCAACAGCATGTAAGATCAATTTGTCCTGAAGGGGAAAATACTCAAGCCTCCGCTTCCTTTTTACTAGGAGGCACAGGCTCAATGCTACCATGGGATCCCAAGGGGGCTACAACTCATTGATGAGTAAACAGCAGGATGCTAACAATGGCGATCCAAATAAGGTTCTACTTATGACCGACCCCCGTCCCCCCCCCATTTGTGAATTCAGAAATCTACAAGTGAACAAAAGAGACTGATTAGCAGAGAGTGAGAGCTGGGGACCCAGGCTCTGTTCCATGCCTCAAAGATTAGCTATTAAAAGGAATTGTAATGCTCTTTTGCAATCATAAAATGTAATATAAATGCTAAATAAAAATAAAATAAGTAATGAGAGGAAACTCAGAGCTCTACTGAACTCATTTCATGTTGCTAGGCAGTATTTTTTTTTAAACTTTTTGCTTTTTGGAGGGCAATTGGGGTTAAGTGACTTGCCCAAGGTCATATGGCTGGTTTTTGTGTTAAGTGTCTGAGGCCTCATTTGAACTCAGGTCCTCCTGACTCCAGGGCCGGTGCTCTACTCACTGCACCACCTAGCCGCCCTAGCGAGGCAGTATTTTTGTTTAGTTCTCTGGTGAGACCAGCTCCCCACCTTCTGCCCCTTCCTTCTTCCCCCCATTCTGTTGTGGGAATTAGGAATCAAGAGAAATAAACAGAAATAGACAAGCTTAGGTTGCCCAGCTCAGCCTTTATTATCATTCTTACTGAATAATCTCATTTTACTCAAGGAAACCTTTCTTGGTCTTTTCAGCTTCCCCCTTCAAATTACTTTCCGTCTATTCTGTGTACATCTTTGGTTCTTATCCCTGCCTTTAGAATATAAGCTCCTTGAGGGCAGGGCCTGCTTTTGGTCTCCTTTGCACTTAAATGTTTGTGGACTGACTTGCCCAATCAAATTAACGGCTTCTTTGCAATGTAGAGAGAAAGACTTGATTCTAGTTCTTTATCAGGTCTATTAAAAAATTTGACATCTGGAGCTAGAAGGAGCCTACAAGACTGCAGGCCCATTTCACAGATTTGAAAATTGAGGTCCAGAGAGGATGAACGACCAGGGATACAGAACTAGTAACTGGCAAGAGCTGCAGATCTCCCGATGCCAACTCTACCTCTCTCATCAGAGAGGTAGAGCTCCCACAAGCTCCTTGTTGGTGTTCAAAGCCTTTCATTACCTGGCCCCTATCTACCTTTCTAGCCATCTTTATAGCTTACTCCCCTCCACCCCTACCTCCTCCCAGAAATATCAGTCTCCTGACTGATCGTCAAACCAGAGTCTCCATCCCTTAACTCCAGGCCTTTTCCTGGGCTGTCTTCAGGCCTGGAATGCCCCCTTCTCCCTTTCACCTTCTGGCCTCCTTCACAGCTCTCCCCCCCAACTCCCACTTTCTACAAGAAGCCTTTCCTCATCCTTCTTAATGCTAGTATCTTCCCTCTGTTGATTCTCTCCCATTTGGGGGCCATCTCCAGTCATCTTGATCTATAATCTGGCCACTAGACTCAGCTCCAGACTGGTCACTCTGCACAGCCCTCTCTCACTTAAATTCAATTCTCTCCCAAGTCATGACCTCACCTCCCTAATGTCATGGTCCTCTTTGAGAACTTAGGAGAAGCAACAACAATCTCCTCCATTTATCCTGTGGATAGCTTGTTTGTACAGAGGCGTCTGCATATTATCTCCTACATTAGACCCTTCTCCAGAACCAGAAATGGCCTTCTACCTTTCTCTGAGAATCCTTCTCTGTATCCTAACACTTAGTACAGAGCATCACATGAGAACGGACGGGAAGCCTTTACAAACTGTAAAGTGCTTACTCAATACTTTTCTTTTTTTTTTTGCTTTTTTTTTTGGAGGGCAGTTGGGGTTAAGTGACTTGCCCAAGGTCACACAGCTAGTTTTTGTGTTAAGTGTCTGAGGCCAGATTTGAACTCAGGTCCTCCTGACTCCAGGGCTGGTGCTCTATTCACTGCGCCACCTAGCCGCCCCTACTCAATACTTTTCAACAACTG
>JAQQSW010018816.1:0-11171 GCA_028646575.1 Pseudocheirus occidentalis | reverse complement strand
GGCAAGTGGCATGAAATGACACCTCACTTGAGGAGGTCTCATGAGATACCACTGCGCAGAAGGGGGAGCCAGAGACCCTTTAAGGGTCTGATCCTACTAAGGCTGCCACGTTGGGGCAGGGGATGTACATGGGAGAAAGAAAGGCACAGTCTCTGGCATCAGGCAGCTCATATGATAAGAGGGAGACAACAAGAAAAAATGTATACACAAAATAGATATAGGATAAAAAAAAAGAAATAATTGCAGAGGGAAGACATTAGTATTCAAATAGATCAGAAAAGGCTTCTTGTAGACTTTATATTAGATTTTAGCTGATTTACAGGAAACCAGGAAAGCCAGGCAGCACTATTAAGAATAAGGGCAGCTAGAGCCGGCTAGGTGGCGCAGTGAGTAGAGCACTGGCCTTGGAGTCAGGAGGACCTGAGCTGAAATCCAGTCTCAGACACTTAACCCAAAAACTAGCCGTGTGACCTTGGGCAAGTCACTTAACCCCAATTGCCCTCCAAAAAAAAAATAAGGGCAGCTTTTGAATACCAGGCCTGGACTCAGGAGGACCTGACTTCAAATCCAGCCTACCCTTACTGTCTGTGTGACTCTGAGCAAGTTTTTTTAAACCCTTTTTGTCTCAGTTTTCTCATCTGTAAAATGAGCTAGAGAAGGAGATGGCCAGCCACTCTAGCATATTTGCCAAGAAAAACCCAAATGGGGTCATGAAGGGTAGGACACAATTGAAACAAGTGAACAATAACTGGTGAGAAATGAGAACATTATAGGCAAGAAGAGCATCTGGTGAAAATGCAGAGCCTGGAAACAGAACATTCTGTCTGAGGAGCAATCAATAGATCGGTATCACCGGATCTTAATGTGTAAGAAGCCTGGAAAGGTAGGAAGGGGATCGACCGAGAAAGGTCTCAGAAGCTAAAGAGAGGGTTTTACATTTAATCCTGGGGGTAATGGGGAGCTATTGAGATTGAGGAGCATCACACGGTCAGATTTTAGATTCAGGAAGATAACTTTGACAGCTAAATAGCGGACGGACTAGAGCAGCAGGGAGACCGACCAAGAGACTATTTCCATAGTCTGAGCGTGAAGTTGCCGAGATTGGACAAGATTACTTACAATGGCCACAGGATAAAAGAGGGTGTATTCAAGGCAGATCTAGAACTCTTGGCTTCCTGGTTTTTAGGCAAGCTCTCTAACCATTATACCGCATTGCCTTTCTCAGTGGTAGAAATTTAGGTGAAAATCAAAAGTGATAGAAAAAAAAGTGACATTGTCAATCAGTCTTCAATAAGCATTTATTAAGCACCCATAGGCTGGTCACTGCACTAGGTACTGGTAACAGATAAAAATTAAATAGTCCCTCTTCTCACTGAGCTTATAGTATACCAACATGTACATATATAAGCATATATATGGGAAAATGCAAAACAAATAAAAGGTCCTTAAATACAATATATTTAGGGAGACACGGTCCGGGCAGGTGAAGGGGGATTGTGAGCAGTATGATTGTGTTTGGTAGTTTTTGAGTTCCATTTTGAAAGAAGTGATTAGACAGGGCAGGGAAGAGGAGGTGGGCATTTGGGCATGGGTGTGAGCCAGGACAGAATCGCAGAATCAAGAGCCTGAGTGGGACCATGGAGTGGAAGAGGATGGAAGTGGCACATAATGGGTTGGAATGATGAAGAGTCATAAGACCAGCTTGTAAAGAACCAAACAGAGGAGTTTACTTTTTACCCTAGAAGCAATAAGGAACCACCGAGTTTATTGAGTAGGGAGTGATGTGATAAGCTCTGGATTTAGGGGAAATTGTTTCAAGAGCTCTATGGAAGATAAATTGGGTTGAGGGAAAGGATTAAGGCAGGAAGACCAATTCGGAGGCTGTTACAATAGTCTAGGCTAAGAGGATAAGGTCGTGAGCTGAGGTAAAGTTAAAAGAACAGATCTAAGAGCTATTGCAGAGTTAAAAAAAAAACACAAAAAAAGAAAACAAGATTTGGCAACTGACTGGACATATGAGGTGAAGGAGGATGGCAAGCAGAAGATGGTGCCAAGGTTAGGCACCTAGAAGACTAGATAGTGGGCCACAACACCAGGAGCCCTCATTTGTCAATCCACCCATCAGCTTCTTTGCCACCTTGGCCACAAAGAATCAGCTTTGATGATGCTGTAGAAGAATGAGTGATCAATGAGGAGATTGTGGATAACTGTGGATAAAATCCTCCTTTTCCCTATGATTTAGTGATGACCCATGCCCCAGAGTAGCCCAGACTGACTGCTCAGTGGCTTCCAGACCTGAAGGGAAAGATTTCAGCTTTCATCAACTTGTCCCGGGCTCACACACATCAGATGAACAGAACCACCTTATGATAGCCAGTAAGCAGCTCCACCGTGATGATGCTTGGTTTGCTGCCTCTTCCTATGATAGCGAGAAAGGAGAATCTGTACGCTTGGCTCAGTTAGTGGGAAAATTGAAATTGAAATTGAACTTAATCATGAAGGAGAAGAGAACAGTACCCGCTACATGCTCCAGAATCCTTGCATCATTGCAGCAAGGACTCTTCAGTGTTGTACTTGTTTTCAACGACACCAACCTCCGTTTCAAAATCACACCGTTCTGGAGAGTGTAACCCAGATTTGTGTCTCTGTGGACATCAAAAGGAGGGCTACGGGCTATTGTGGAACCCAAATCTCAGTGGGCATTTGCTTTAGTCAATCAGATAATCATACAATCTGCTTGTGGGACATCGTTGCAGTTCCAAAGGAAGGAAAAGTAATGCATGCAAAGACCAGGACATACAGTGGTAATCAAAGAGGTTTCTTGCCACCTGTTCCATAAATCTCTCTTTGAATCAGTTATGATGATGGGAAGCTTAAGATCTGAGACACTGTAATAGTAATGTAATTTGATCCCTTTGTACTGGCAAATACAGGTACTTAGGACTTAGTATGAAATTAATTAGATCAAGCCTCTGTTAAAGAAACAGAATGTATGAACTCCTGTTGCTGATGTAACAGGAAGGGGCTGAAAAGGGAGGAGCAATACTGTATATGAGGAAAAGCCCCAGAGAGGGAGAGCCAGATCTTTGCAGAGGCAGAAGCTGCTGCTGTAGGGGAGGCTGAAAAGGAAAGCCCCCACCCCCACCCCAGGCTAGAGAAAATGATTTTGATTTTGGGAACCTGGGTGAAGTTATTTTGATTCTGGGAACCAGCTGGAGCTTCTACCGAGGAGCCGCTGAATCCAAGGGTCATCTGGAGCTTCTGGGAGCTGCTGAAGACATCCAACAGCCAGCTGGAGCTGCCACAGACTGAGAAAGCATGATTGTGATGCTGGTACTTTGTATAAACCTGTTTGTGTCTTTGTTAAGCCTTAACTTCCTGGGAGCAGAGACAGTGAAGGATTTAAGGTGAACTGAATGCTGTGAACTTCAGCATGGAACAGGAAGTGTGTGGAGAGCTGGACAAAGACCTGGGAGCTGTCTGCCTTTGAACCCAGGTGACAGTTTGGTGAACCCAGGTAGGACCTTGGACCATGAAAGGGGATCCAGGGAATCTGAAAGACCACCCGAGTCAAGCTGAAAGAAGACTTTACTTGGATACTGTATATTGACTGAGAAATTGTAATTTACTAGTGACCCAGGGGTGGAGGGCTTGTGTATTTTCTGCTGATTGAATAGTGAATGATGACTGAATAGCAACTGATTTATAACTTGGTGTGCCCCATGAGTGGAGACCTTTGACTATTGTACTTTGTGTCCCTTAAGGAGGCAAGCCTCCTTAACGATGATTGAATGATTGATTGACTAAATGAATGTTCTTTGTTAAAAACTTTGTGACCACTGTGATGAAAACTATGTGGCCATTTTAGTGATGAACTGTTGTGAATGCCATATTTTTATTTTTTGTGTGATAAGCTGTAACATTGTGAATGCTGTACTTTGATTTTCTGTGAATGTTTTGCTCTGATTTGTTATTGAATAAGTGGAGTGTTCACTATGCTGTGTAATCATAACCTTGAAAAGCTGTTCACAGCAGCATTCTTCTGAAAAGCTGCTTGTGCTTGGCTTTTCAGACACATGGTCAAACAATACTTCTAAACCAAGCCATTCAGTAGATGCCCACACCACTGAAGTAAATTGTCTCCCTTTCAATCCTTATCGTGAGTTCATTCTTGCCATGTGGGATCACCTGATACAACAATTGCATTGTGGGATCTTAGAATTCTAAAACCTAATTTCCATTCCTTTGAGTCACATAAGGATGAAATATTCCAGGGTCAATGATCTCCTCACAATGAAACTATCTTGATTTCTAGGGGGTACTGACGACAAGCTAAATGTCTGAGACTTGAGTAAAATTGGAGAGGAGCAGTCCCCTGATGGGGACTACAGAAGATGGCCACCAGAATTGTTCTTTATTCATAGTGGTCACATTGCCAAGGTGTCTGATTTCTCCTGGAATCTCAAAGAACCTTGAGTTATTTTTCTGTATCAGAAGACAATACTATGTAAGTCTGGCAGATGGCTCTTCCAATGACAGACTTTGTGGTCTTGGTCAGAGCTTTTAATTCCTCTGTCCAGATAATTCTGCTTCTGCACAGACTACTGAAAGTATTGCTGAAAAACCTTGGAAAACATTGTCATTGCTGAGAACATGTACAATGATGAAGACCCTGAAGAAAATGTGGATCCAGAGGAACGTGTCCTAGACACGTCTATACTGGTGCTGATTTTTGGATTTCACTTTCTTCCCAACCCAAGATTTATTTAACAATGGTTTTGTTTTTGTCCAGACATTCTTCTATAGGTACCTGTTAATCCAGAGAGTAAATGATTTCTGATTATTTATTATGGGGACTTGACTCAGCAGAGCCGCAGACCCCTATTTAATTTTTTTCCAAGGACTTCTTATGAGCAAATACAGCCCTAAAATCTGATTTAGTCACAGGAAATGGACCGTGAGTGTTTTATCTTTCTTCCTATGCCATAACTGCAAGTTTTTCCGACTAATTTAAGTAAAATTAAGATGTGGTGGGATTTATATCCAAGTGAGGAGCAAGAAGTCAGAACTGTTTATAGAGATTCCAAGACTAAAATTGGCATGACTAATCTTCTAGGGCGTAGATCATTCCTGTTGTAGACTGGTCTGCCCCTCCTCGTTTCTTCTGTAAGCAGTCAAAATTTCTTATTAAATTTTTTTTGGTCTTTTTTTTTCTTCCCTAGTAACTGTTTACTTTCTCCTGCCACTTCTCTTCTGGTGGAGGACAATCATGTGACATGTTGTACCTGTACCTGTAAAATATCTTTATTTACTTTGTCATATAGTTTTGTTCTCTAGCAAATTTCTTTAACTATGTTTTCATATTATTTCTTTCCTTTCTGTGATTTTTTTAAACTTGGGACCATGAGGTTATAAAGAAGGTGTATGTTTTTATCTGACAGATGTGGCACTGGGAGACTCCCCAGTAATCTGAAAAGAGCCACTGGCAGCTGATACGTGCTTGTAAAATTAATTCTTTAAAATTAACTATGAAGGGCATATGAAGAAAGAGATTATCTGCATCCAGAGAAAGATCTGATGAGTATGTGTGTGTGTATATATGTATATATATATATACATATATACACACCTATTTGGGTCTTTGGGTGGGGAAGGGAGAGGGAAGAAAAAAAGGCATTTGCCTGACAATTTTGTTGAATATTTGACACAGCAAATTGTTTATAGTAGATTTGCAGTTTCATGTGCAATAATCTTTTTTTATTGTACCATGTTAAGGAAATGCTTGTTTTATTCCATAAATGAAAAATTAAATTAAAAAATTAATTCTGGATGACTTCTTTCCTTCCCTTAAAAAAAAATTTTTTTCCAACAAACCCCACACAGATGGAATTAGTCCTTGACCATTCATTTTATACAATGTTCTTTGGGGTAATTTGTCCAACCAGCAGCCTATTACTGTCTATGACTAACCGTAAATGCTTATGATGAAATAAATTGTTTTTCTACATTTAAAAAAATTAGCTAGTGGTATTCTACAGAAAAAAAGAAGGGTAGACTGAGAAGCTGGGGAGGAGATAATGACTTTTTCAAAAATACATGCTAAATCTGAGATGTCTCTGGAACATACAGGTTGAAATGTCTAATAGGCAGCTAGAGATGCAAGGTTGAAGCCTGGAAAAGAGGTTAGTACTAGATATATAGTCTTCTGCATAGATGTGATAATTAAGCCTTTGGGAGCTAATGAGGTAACAAAGAAAAAAAGAGAGTGTAGCTGGAGCATAGGAAGGGCCCTAGAACAGAGTTTTAGGACAGACTTAGGAGGCATAATACAGACATATGATATAACATAATATACTATAAAGTATAATATAATCCAGCAACAGAGACTAAGAAAAAACAAAGAGGTGAAAGAAAAAGGAAAGAAAAGTCACTAAAATCCAAAGGGTGCAAAGAATCTGCTAATAAGACCAAAATACAAACTACATTTACACAAAGAGGGAAGAGATGACAAAATGTGGGGAGCGGATGACAAGGTTGGAATGGAAGCGTGATAGAGTAAAAAATGGGGAACTTCAGTTATCTGGGCATCTGTTGGAATTCTGTGTGTGTGTGTGTGTGTTCTCCTGCTTTTTCTTTCCCTCCTTCCTTCTGTCTCTCCTTTTCTCTCTCCCTCCGTCCCTCTCTCTCTCTCCCTCCCTCCCTCTCTCTCTCTTTCTCTTTCTCTCTCTCTGTCTCTCTCTCTTTCTCTTTCTCTCTCTCTCTGTCTCTCTCTCTCTGTCTCTCTCTCTCTCTCTCTCTCCCCCTCTGTCTCCCTCCCTCTCTCTCTCTCTCCCCCATTCTGTGTCTCAATGTCTATTTCTGTCTTTGTCTCTCCTAAAATCGGAGCAAATAAAAACATCTTAATATGTATTCATGATCATTTCATTCTTCAAAAGAGACAATGGGGGAACTTCATCATTACCCACAAAAAGCATCTGGCTTCTGGTCTGGAAGTGGTGGGAACTCTGAGGGGAAAGTGACCACTCAATCTTAAAATTTCCAGTAGTGGAGAGTTTCACAGTCTGACGTGCACTTTAGGTGATCTGATTACAAAGAGTTCAGAGAAAGGATCTGTCTATTAGGGGTGGGACTGACACCCCTGTTAGTTCAGGTTCAGTGTTAAGATGAAATCAGACATTCATGGCTCATTGAAAAGTTAACATGAAGGGTTACTTCACTATAGCATAAAAAGGATATTAGGAAGGATAAAATAGCACTTAGTTTCAGCTTTGGTATATATGACTTTCCTCATCTCCTTATGGAATACCATTTAGTCATCAGGGCAGGATATGGTAAATTGTGTGGTCTCAGGTCACCCACCAAGTCTGGAAAGCCCTTAAGGTTACTAAGAAGCTATGTTAAGGGAGCCTGGTACCAAACAGGTGCCAGAAACAGATTTATATTATTGTAGGGAAAACTACTTCCTGGAAAGTAAGGGGGCTGGTATAGACCTAACCTATGTTGGGGAGGAGGAAAAGAAAGCCATGGGTTAGATATTAGTCCTATCACACACCACCCCATAGTGGCAAGGTCCTAGAAGGTCTTCCAACATTTAAATTCTTTTAGGATATTTCATAGACAGTCATCATCTTTTTGTCCTTCATTCTCAAAGAAGATCATGACATCAGGAAGGAGATGTAAGGTTTGGAAGTGAATTGGATTTAAGTGAGGGAGAGTTATGCAAAGTCACCAGCCTCACTTTCTCCTCTGGAGCCATCTGGGTCCAGTGACAAGATATAGATCAGGACAACTGGAGATGGCCTTGGATGCAATGGGAGGCCTTGGCCTTTCTGAGCTAAGGTTTTTCCCAAATTTCAACTTTTCTGAGGCAACACCTATTCAATGATTAAGGCTGGGTAAAAATGAGGCAAAGAATGGCCTCATTTACCTAGTCAAAAAAATTAAATCAATTTGGGAGGGGAAAGCCCTCAGGATTTCTGACCAAAACCGAAGCAATTGCTATTTATGCTAACCCTCGAGCCATCAGAATCCAAACAATGACCAGTGAGACTTGGACTGGCCCCTATTGCTGGTCAATCAGTGAGAGCCAGATTGATTTGGATTTAAGGCATGGTCCATAAAAAAAAATCTAGTCCCTAAACCCCAAGATATTTTGCTAGGTTTCAGCTCTCTTAATTTATGTTCCTTTAGGCAGAGCACTTGTGATAAGGCTATGATTCTCTGTGGACAGAGGAAGAGCAGTCATCATTGTCCTCTTAAAAAGTATTAAAGGGAAAAAGAGCAAAATATAAAAATGACACCTCCTTCTTAAGACATCACCATGGTGGGAGAGGAAAAAAATGAGGGAAACAAAAGCTTGGCTTTTCCTCCTCACTTTGGAAGAACCGAGTCTCAGATTTCAACAGTCTGGTTCATCCTGTAAGTGCTGCCAGATCTCTGTGGGTCACAATGGGTCTCCTAATTCAGGGTAGTAACAATGAGCTGGAGCAGCACTGGGAACATCAAGGCCAGAACAGAGATGATGACACATCCAGGAGAGTCACAGATTTCTCCTCTAGCTTTAAGGTGGTAATAATGATCAGGAACAATTCCAGAACATCAGGATCACTTTAAGCACAGTTAATAATTCACCTTGCATTAGAGTCATCTGTAATAATACTGACTTATTAGTCACTTTAGCCATAAGCCTCTGGCATGCAGCCTCTATCAGGATCATGTTGAGGTTCTCCTTGTACCACCACCCACTCAATATTCCACCTCTTCCTGGGGGTTCCATCATGATACCAAATCTTTTTCCCTTCAGAGACCTCTGCTGAAGTACTATCCCCTCCTTCTGTAAAGGCTGACTATCCCTTAACTTGATCCAGGGACTCAGGATTGCCACAAAAGGGGCTAAGGGATCTCCTTTCTTCCCCATAAATTCACAATTATCACAATTATACAGGGATAGTTTCTTCTTCCTCATGCCATTAAAAAGCAAAGCACCCCCCCTTCCCCAACAATTCCACCCCATGGTTTTCTAAGCCCTCTCCAGGAAGGAGTTGCCGAATCATCCTGGGGAAGAGACGTGCCAATTGAGAAAGACCTGAGTTACTTCCCTGGATATATGGAGCCCCCTGAGGGAAGAGGGACTTTGAGGCTGAGATGACCCCTAGCATGGAGTAGAACAAAGAAGGGCTTGAGAGATCAACCATAACATTTCCAATGTCAGGTAGATCTTCCTGAAGGTTGGAAGCAAGAAACTACTGAATAGAGAGTCTTCTTCCTTTCTGGGAAGAGTTGTGTTAAATTAAGAACATGCCCTTGGGGACATGAGACACCCAATCAAGATAGTCAGGGGTGCAGAGACAAACCACTTGCTTCAAGATCCCATTCAACAGTACTAGCTGCCTGAAGAGTCTATGGTAAGAGAACAACACAGAAGAATTAGATGGGGGAGGAGGGCTGGTAGTTCTGGAAACCTACTTTCATCAGGAATGGGTTCTAGAGGGAACAACACATATATATCTAGAAGGTTATAAAAGTCTTCTGAATGCAGAAAGAGATAAAACACTAAGAGGAGGGGAGGAAGAGGATAAGGGAGGGATCTCTGGAGGGGAGGGTGAGGGAACTGGTTAAAGGGGGACATAGAAGGGTGTTTAAATTAATGCAAAAAGGCTGATAAGGGAGAGATCCTGGGGGGGGAGGGAAAGGGGAGTAGATTAAGTATTAGGAGAGCAAGGTAGCCAGTAGAAGTGAAGTAGAGGAGTCAGGAGGGATAGGAAATAAGAGATAAACATAAAACATACACATAAAACAAAGGTCAGAAGTAGAACTTGTTAGGGAAAGTATATGTTTCTATATGTACATATCTATATATGCATGCATATATACATATATGTGTATGTATATATCTCTATGTAAGTATATCCATGCTTAATGGTAGCCTTCTGGGAGGGTGGTGAGGAAGGGGTAAAAATAAATAAATAAAAAATAAAAAGTGCATAGCAGAGAACAAAGAACACTTACAAGAAAGAAAAGATGGAGAGCTCTTAACACAACCCATAGCATTTATTAGATAGGTTTTATTGAAATGGAAATTTGCTGTGTATTTTGAATCCTCTTACAGTCTGCTGTGCCCATGACATGTTTTTTTTCTTATTTTGTATTTAAGTTTATAATATATTTCTTTCCTTTTGTTTTTGCGTATTTAAGTTTTAGAAAAAAACTTTTTAAAGATTTTATGGTTTTTTTTAGGGGGTGGAGCCAATATGGCTGCATAGAAGCAGCAAGGTTCCGCAGCTCCTACACAGCCAACCAAAATACCCATAAAATATGAGTCTCAACAAGGTCTAGGACTCTCAAACTCACAAAAATAAAGAAAACATATCTCTCGCTGAAAGCAGCTCGGCAAGAGGGGCTCACTGCAGCAGGCCGGGAGCCGAGGCCAGCCCAGCCTGAAACAGAAACGCGGCCAGGCCCCAGGGTGGCCAAAGGAGCCAAGCCGAGCCACAGCCAGTCTACAAAAGAGATCTACAACACCTGAGCAACTCCACTTCTAGCAAGGTGTGAAAAACAAGGACTAGAGAAAGGCAGCAGGGCAGCAGGGGCTCATCTCACAGGCCAGCAGGCTGGCAGCCAAGGCCAGCCTAGCCTGAAACAGAAACTCAGCCAGGTCTCAGGGCAGTCAGGAGGAGCCGAGCCTCCCAAGCTGCAGCATGAGTCTACCCCAGGGAGCAGAACTACAGCACCTGGAGGGATATTCACATCTAGCAAGACAGGATTACAGAAGGTCAGTGAAAGTGGAACTTTGAAACTTAATTTGGGGGGAGGAAAAGAAGTTTGGCCAACTGGCCCCCAGGGCAAAGAAGCAGTGGGGGAAGGGCAGGAACTGCTGTAACCGGCAACTACCCCCACTGGGCTGCTTCAGAGCCCCTGGCCTGCAGACCCCACAGGGGGGCTAAGTCAGTTGATCAGGGCCAAGTGCTCTTGCCTTGAGCGGCCTGGATCCGGATTGTGGTCTTGGGTGGTGGTCCTCGGGTGAGCTCTCAGCAAGCCAAAGCTGGGGGGGCGGGGCACTGCAACACCCACCTAATAGCTCAGGCAGTGGGAAAAACCCCAGCAACTTGAAACAGAGCTTTCCCCCTGGAAGCAGACTTTCCACAAAGCTTAAAAAAAACAACCAATTAATT
>JAQQSW010018815.1:0-11171 GCA_028646575.1 Pseudocheirus occidentalis | reverse complement strand
CAAAGATTTTACATTATTAACCTGCATCACCATTACTGTAGAAAGGAGGTTCATGAAATGTTTCCCATTTTGAAAATGAAGAAATTGACGGACAGAGTGGATAATTAACTCCACCAGTATTATGACAATAGCAGGTCTAGAAAACATCCTCTGAAAATCTGATCTGAATCCAAAGTTCATTTTTCAGGTAAATCATTCAATGTCCAAGACACAGGCTACCTAAAAAAAGTGTGTTTTAAGTTGGTCTTAGAGATAGCGATGAATAGGAAAGTGTCGGCAACAGCTGTACACAGGTGATGGCACTGCCCAAACAATTGCTACAGTATTTGGGGAACCCTGAAAGGAGGGAGGCTGCCCCTGGTTTACCAGCAATTGGCCTTTAACAATATTTAATTGAACAAATTGAGCATGTGGAATTCAGACTTACTCAATAGAATCTCCTCCTCATTCCTGCCATGTCAGTTTTCTGGAGTTATTTTGGACCATGAAGTAATCTAGGATGCCAGACATTGAGAACTGGGCTGTCCTTTGACAAAAATGTAAATGAATTTGATGTTTTTTGTTTTGTATTCCGTTTCTCTTCTGTGCCCACTTTCAGCCTGGTTTTTTCCCCTCCTGATTTTCTGCCGCAAGATCCAGACATTTAAGGTGCTCGTGTGGTGTCTGCCTCCCCAATTTCAGCTAGCTGCAAGATAAAAATTATTTTGCTCATAAGACAGTACAAATGATTGATATATTATGCCTCTATATTCATGGACATCACAACACACATTATGGTTCCATAATCCAAAGGAACAAAGCTCTAACCCTGGAAACTTGTGTATCAGCAAAAAGGATGTCAAGGGAGGAAAGGGGATTTTTTTAGATGAGAAGGCACCTGTCAGAAAGCATGCCAGCTGTGCAGTTATTTATTCTAAGTATTAGGCCAGCCCTGCTGAGAGCTCCCTCACAAAGATTCTAACAATTTTCACTGCAGTTATTAATATGAGGCAGCAGTGTGACATAGTAGCCAAAAAGCTAATGTGATCTTGGCCCACATTTTAGAAGGATGTCGCTTCCAGCAATAGAGGTGATGTACCCAGTGCACTTTACCCTCTTCAGACCCATTTGGGATATTGTGTTCAGTCTGGGGTGCTGCAGTTTCATAAAAATGTTGACAAGGTAGAGAATCTCCAAAGGAGTACAGCCAGTTTGGTAAAGGGCTTTAACTCCATGTCATGTGAGGATTGGTTGAAGGAACTGGGCCTGTTTAGCCTGAAAAAGACAAGACTGAGGAATATGATATGATAGCTGTCTTCAAGAATTAAAAGAACTGTCAAACGGAAGAAGAATTAAACTTTTTTGGCACAGGAGGACTCAAAACTGTTAACAATGGATAAAAATTAGGCTTGATGTCAGGAAAAACTTAAAAATTAGAACTGTCTTAAGAGGTAAGGCATTCCCCATTACTGGAGGCTTCCAAACACAACCAGGATAATAAAATATCTGGTATATTATAATAAGGATTCCTTTTTGTGCATAGGTTGGATTGATGGCCTTCCAACTCAAAATTCTGTGATTCTCTGTTTACACATATTTAATCAGTGTTACATTTCTGGGAAATCTTACAATACTTTCCTTATCCCTTAACTTCCGAATCTAAACATATTATACAAATTCTTGAGGGGTATATGGGGTGTTCAAAGAGGACTAACACCTCCAGTGTGAGGGCTTCCAAGCCCTTTTCAGGACTGCTCAGTCACCTTTGCTGTCTACCTGGCACTCAACTCTCACCTGGGACTCCAAGAAGTTGTAGCATGCACAGTGGCCATACCTCAATAAATTGCTTCAGCTAAACCACGGCTAAACCAGGTTGAGGGTAATTTAGAGGCCTCAAAACCATTGGTGATTGGGTGGGGCAGGCGTCTACCCCAAGCTTGTGAAGACTTCCCTCAGTAGAATAGGTAGATGAGAACAATTTGTTCCAATGGCCATGAAGGCAGCTTAAGCAGCATTTAGAGCTTGGTCAGACATTGAAGACACCAAAGTCATCCACTGCATCCCAGGCTATTGCCAGTTGTCTTGTCCTGCTGCTGGACTTTGATGTCTCTGGAAGAGAGAGTGAGGCTGATGACTGCACAGCTCTGCCTCACTCAGATCCAGTTCATGCATGAGTCAGGATATCACCCCATGTTGTCTTTGGTCCTCTTCAAAAACAGGACAGACAACAGCAACAATCAATTCTTGAATTCAAATGTAGTAAAACTCTGGACTAACTGAGAGAAAGGCCAGCTACATCTCTCCCTCAGTGTTCTAGGGCACCCCTGAGGGGTTTTGATGTTATTCCTTCATGCTCTTAACATGAGCTGTCACCTCTAGTCAGGGAAACTTGTGTTCAAATGTAACCCCAGATATGTACTAGCTAGGTGACTTTGGGCAAGTCACTTAACATTTGTCTGCCTCCATTTCAACATGATGGGGTAATAATAGTCCCTAATTTAAAGAGTTGTTTTGAGAATAAAAAGAGAAAACATTTCTAAGAACTTCAAAAACCTTTAAATGCTATGTTTATTTTTGTAGCTAGTTTTGTTGTTATTGTTATTCCTCACACCATTCTCCACCAGTGATTCACATTCCAGTTCCCTTTAACCAGGTAGCTTTTTTTTTCTTTTTGGGAGGCAATTGGGGTTAAGCAACTTGCCAGAGGTCACACGGCTAGTTTTTTGTATTAAGTGTCTGATGCTGTACTTGAACTCAGGGCCTCCTGACTCCAAGGCTGGTGCTCTATTCACTGTGCCACCTAGACACCCCAACCAGTTAGCTTTTACAAAGAGAAATTTACTTAAAAGATTTAGCAAGAATAGAAGTACATTTTTCTCCAAACACCTGGGAGGCACACTCTTCCTTATACCATCTTCACCCTGGGAAGAGTGGGTTCAAACTTAAAGCTGCTTCTACATGGTCTCTGTTCCCTCCAAGTCCAAATGGACTTGGGTCCAGGAGGTCAATTAGGGTTTTACTTCTCATCATCTGGCTTCCAGTAAGGTCCATTTACTTCAGGTGGCTCTTTCTCCTGACCTTCCAAAGCTCACAAGTTGATAGTTATCTCTAATACTCTGCCTAAAAGCAGGTAAGAATGAACAGAAAAGATTCAGAAACAATAGCAGGGTCATGTGCTCTTGGTCTCATGTTGGTTTTAGTTGAGAGAAGGTCCAGACTCTTTCCTGGAGGAGTTCCTGGAGGCTTCATCTTCCCCATCAAACACCAGCCAAACAGGCACAGGAGAGATCAGTAAATTTCTTCTAAATTTAGTGTTTTTTGAATGCACGACAGCTACAGCCCCACAGTCAATCAAAAAAAGCTATTCTTCACCATGCATTAGAGCACCAGAACCATTTACAAAGTATCTTGGCATACTCTAAACTGGAGAGCAGGACCTTTTCATCACATATGATCATGTTCTTTTCTGGAAGGCTCCTCATTATATGCTCATCAGTCTGACCCTTTCTGGCAGTAGCCTCTCTCTCTCTCCTCCCACACGGGTATCACATCAACCATGAGCTTTTAGGTGAAATGGTCCTATCTTCCTCAACCTACAAGGGTTTATTGAGTACACTTTGTGCCCAGTACTGGTAGGGAGCAGCTAAGGCAGGTCCTCTGTCCTCATGAAAACTTGACAAGGACATAATAAAATATAAATTCACAGTAGAAAGAAAGTCAGAGAAATCACTGAGGGCTACAAATGTCAGAGAAGCCTCCCTGCAGAAGGTGAGATTCAAGTCATCTCTGAGGATAGAAAGGATTTGAATGACCAGAGGAAAAAAAGAGCATGATGTCACAGGTTGGTAAGAAGTTATATGTCAAAGGCTTGATGACAAGAATTAACATGAGTTTTGCCTGGGATGGAGTCTACAAATGGAGTGGAGACTATGACTTGCCAGAAAGTAATTGAAAATAAAATTGACTAAAGATGAAGGACCTGGATCATGGAGTGTTTCACAAGTTAAAGTTATTGATTACTATTGGGGATGTTTGAAAAACTATAAAGAGGAGGAAAAGTACTACAGAAAGAGAAAATGATTCAATTTATATAAAAAGGTATAAAATGAACTTCATCAAAGTACAAAAGGTTTGATTTTGACTTCTGGTAAAATTTTAGAATATGTTACCAAAGGCAAGAATTGTAAGTACTTGGAAAGGAAAGTGGTTATCATTGAGAAGCAACAGAGCCTCATTCAGAACAACCTCAAGTCATATCAGACTAACTTCATTCCCCCCTTTTTTGCAGGGTTATTTAAATCGGTTACTACATTGGTCACTCAGGGGAATTTATAGAGAGAGATGAGGAGGAGGAGGAGGAGGAGAATGATATGATGATGGCAGTAGTGGTGGTGGTGGTGAAATCTAGCATTTACATAAAATTTTAAGATTTGCCAAGTATTTTTTTGTATGTTAACTCATTTGATCCTCACAATAACCCTGTGAGGTAGGTTCTATTATTAGGCTTATTTTATAGATGGACAAACAGATGCAAAGAAGTTCAGTGACTTGTCCAGGGTCAAAAAGCTAGGAAGTATTCGAGGCAGGATTTGAATTCAGATTGTTATTCCTTGATTCCAAGATCCATGCTCTATCCACTGTGCCACCTACCTGTAAAGATGTCACCTAAAAATCGGATTTCAGCTAGAATTCTGACAAATAATCCATTGTTCTCCTTATGAACAAGACTGGCAGATATGGTTCTAGATGACATTACAAGAAAATGTATTTAGTGATAGCTGAAGGATAGTGATGAAGGATGGATCAATTTCAAGCTAAAGGGTCTAGTTGAATCTGCTTTTGGCTTTGTTCTATTAAAAATGTTATTAGTGACCATGATGGAGTCATTAGATATAGTCTGACATAATGGGCTTGGAGTCAGGAAGACCTCTCTTCATATCTGACCTCTGACTTATAACCTATATGACCCTGGCCAAATCATATAATCAACTCAACCTCAAGTAACTACCAAAGACTTATTTATTGACAGGTTGCCTTATTGAAAGGAATTAGTCCCTGCACCAAGTTCCCCAAACTGACAAAATCACAGATCCTGTAAGCTGAAAGAATTGAGGCTGTTTAGCTTTAATAAAACTCAGCAAATGTCATAGCTGGCTTCAAGTATTTGAAGGGCTATCACACGGAAGAGGGATTACATTTACTCTGCATGAACCCAGAGGACAAAATTAGAAGCAAAAATTGGAAGCTGCAAATAGGAGGGTTTAGTTCATTGTGAAACTTAAAAATTATTGGAGCTGTCCAGAATTGGAATGGGCTTTCTCAACACTCAGTGAATTCTACACCATTGAAGGTCTTCAGGAAGAAGCAAAGTGATCACTTGGCATGGTTGTTATGGAGGAGACACTTATTGCTGTTCAGGTACAGCAGGTTAACAGGTTTGTGTAAGTTGAACTAAACAGACCTTTAAAAGCCATGTGTTCTAACCCTCTCCTTTTTCCAAATGAGGAAACTAAAACTCAGAGAGGTTAGGCCCCATAATGAGTGAGTGGCAGAGTTATGAATTGAACCCAGGTCTTTTGACTCCAAATTCCTGATGATTTGTTTCTTTCCAGTTCTGAGACTTTGTGATTTTATAATTTGGACATAATGAGGTAGGTAACTGGGGAGCCATTGTAGGTTCTTGACCAGAAGAGTAACATAATAAAAGTGCTGTTTAAGAAATATTAATAATCTGACAGTAAAATGCAGGATAGGTTGTGGGGAAGGGGGAATGGTGAGGAAGAAAGAGACTGTAGTATTAGCTCTTGCCTACTTTAATCTTTAGACCAGCAAAGAATAGTAGCCATGCTTTTTTGTATCATATCCTTTCATATCTGAAAGGTTAAAACAATGCTCTTTGAAAACTCAAGAAAAGTTGAACAGAGAGTAGCCACATAGCTAGCTAGCTACATATGCCTTTAATACACACACACACACACACAAACACACACACACACACACACACACACAGCTGAAGCGACCTCCATCCAAAAGTAAAAGTACATAACCCAGAGGAGGAAAGGAGTGTTTACAAAATATCACAGCAGCAATCTGAAGGGATGGAACTGGACAGAATCTTGCCCTTTGGACAGTACACATTGTGTTCCGCTCAACCAGACACTTACAAGATTAAAAAGAAAAAGCTGCAGGATATTCAGCTACGCCTGAGCAAACACAGTGGTGAGAACGCGTTGTAAGAGGAAATTTCATTAGACGGTCTAAGTGTGTCACCTCTGTTCAGTGCTGGGCCTTGGCAATCCTTCTGCTCTATTTGCTGGCATGAAAACTCATTATTTTAGATCAAAGAACACTGAAGGAAGACAATCATATGGATCCACTGTGTCACTCATTAAAATTAATTATTTTCCCAGCTCAGTTCTTCTTGTTTACTGTTTTGTCCAATGAGAGAACCAGGTCTTAGAGAGCCCAATTAGAGCCAAGGCCATTTCAAAATCAGATAAAATGTTCCAGGGTGGGAGGGAGCCCCAGGAGACTTACTGCTGGGAAGAGGATGTGCCAAACTCATACTTTAAAAATAAGAAGAAAAACTGCCTCATCAGGAATTTTCCTCTTTGGAATTCATTTTCGGACAGTTCTGCCAACCTATACAGACATGTTTTCCATATCTCATTTCCGAAAGCCCCCAGTTGAAAAGAATGAACTAGTTTTCAGTGTTACTTTACACTGAGTAATTTTAATTAGTTCTCCAGTCAATAAAAATCCTCCAGATGTGAGTTTTCCTTCCTGTAAAGTGCCTGTAGGTGTCTCAATTGTTTTATTTCTTGTTATCCTCAAATATATGTAAGTGACTTCTATGAACGTGGGGATTTATCATGAGATTCATTGGTAAAAGGATCTATTGATCATGGCCAATATGCTAATATGTCTGATTAATCTTACAGGAATGAAAACAAATAGAAAAACTGACAGTGAAATTCAGTGTTACATTCCTTAGAATTTTTATCTGTTAATAAAAAGGTAGAATGGAGCCTTCACACCAAAAGCAAAAATATTGTGTCTATAGGTTTTTAAAAGGTACAGAGAATATTAAAACTATTAATATTCCTTGATTCTGACTGCATTGTGACAGAAATAGGAAAGGATTCAGGGTTGTTTTGTTTTGATTTTTTCCTTAATGCACAATATTGCACCATTGTCTGGGTGAATTATAGAGAAATACGCTGAAAAGCTTGTCTTTCCCATTTTTTTATTACAAGCCTTTTATGCATGGAAGTAGGGCTGCTATTCATCTGCTCTTTTAAAAAATAATGATGGTGAAGGCTTCCTACCACAGCTAGCATGAGGGTCTGTGGGATGCAGCTGCCATTTGTGAAGTCCCTTGGGTATGGCAAATCAGGACAAGAGAACTAAGTGTAGGTGGTAAGTCAGTCAGGGTGGTAGAGAATAAGAGGCAATGACTTGGACTGTAGGTACCAAAAAAGATTTAAGTCTTTTATATAGGATATGATTATAACTAAAATTATTTTCTGTGTGACTTATAGAAATCAATCACTACTTCAAAGTCAGCTCTGTCTATTCCACTTATCTTGTATGTTCAACAACTTAACCTCCACAGACCTGTTTTTTCATTTATAACATGGGGCTTTTAGGCTATATGGTCTCCAAGGTACCTTTTAGCTTTAGTGCTATAATCTTGTGATGCACATATCCCATGAAACTCATTGACAAGGAGTCCCATTATGGCAATGCAACTGGCTTCTGGTAACCACCTAGAATAGGAACATGACTCAGTGGAAAGAATATTCTATTTGGAGTCAGAGGATCTGAGTTCAAATCCTACCTCTATCATTTGCTATTACCTCTATGACTTTGAAAAAGCAATGTTTCCCCTCTTATTTTCCTTGTCTATAAAATAGTGGCCCAGGGAATGGAATTTTCTAAATAGAGGCTTGTTTAAGAGACTAATAGATCCTGATTCTACTACTTAACTAGCTCTGTAACCTTAGGCAAGATTGTCAGTTATGAATAGTTTAGTCAACCAGCCTTAAGTTGTTTTTTTTTAAGATAGACATCTACCATAAGAATATTTTATACAAAATCAAAAACACATTTTATATAAACTATAAAAGAATATTTTACATTTTAAAAAGTCAGTGACATGCTCTCCCATCAGTACATAGGAGAAAGTGAATTCAAGCTTAGAAAGTATATGCTAGCAAAGGGGCACTGAAAGTCATTTTCTTCCATTGCTGGCATTCTCAAGAAGTTCCCTTTAAGCATGGTGAATCTATCTTGTTTTCCTCCCCCTTTCTCCACCTTAGGTGGCTTAGAACCCAGTCTGTAGATTTAGTCCTGCCCAAGGAGATATAAGGATCCATAGATACCATGAGGCCCAAAAAGCTAAACAGCAATTAATCATTACTTGTTCCTCTCTAAGCTTGTATTCTGGTAATATAATCTTACGACCCAGGACTGCTAATCTGTCTTGTTCATTGTGATCAAGCCGCTCACTTTATGTACCAGGATTGGTACTTTTTATCTGTAACTGAGTCCTTTTAAAAAAAGAATCCATCCCATACCTCAGTTTGTCTGTGACTGAGGCCTCATTTCCCAAACCAATGTCTTAGTGGTATAGCTGAGTCAGGAGAGGATACAACCAAACCAGTGATAACAACAGGACATCAGTACTGGGTGAGAGGAAGGAGTATAAGCAGCCACGAAAAATCATCAGACGACTTTAAGGAGACAAGTAGAGTCAGGCAAACAAGCAGAATCCCTCTGATCTCTGTACTCCTTGAGTCTTGCCTCCTATGACCAACTGCCCAAATCCTTTCTGTTACCCCTTCTATTCCACTTTTGCCTAAACACCTAAAAACGTGGCACTCCAAATAAATTCTGGTGTTGACCTACTCTGGTATTTTGATTAACTTACCACATCTTCTCTGATAAAGGATTGTCTCTACCCTTTCCTAGTGTGCTGTAATATGTTCAACTCCCTCTGGGAAGAATTTGTCATTCCTCCTATAACACGACTGTTCTATGTTTATTCCAAGTCCCAACTCTGGTGTGTTCCCTTCTTTATTTTTCTCTCATTGCCCAGACATCTCTTTCCTGCCTACCACTCTCGTCCTCTCTGATACATCTTTGCCTTTTTGATAGGCTTAGCAGTTGAGTATTATGGAGAGTCATTGGTCAGGCTACAGGGTGAACAAGCCAGACTTCTTTTAGGCCATATTGCCTCTTCCTTGTCCTGACTGCCCATAACATTGAGTGGTTAACATGAAAGTCACCCATGGTACAATGAAGGTGAAGGCTACCTTGATCCAGCGATGCGAGCCCAAGTCTTTCCCACACCCTAGACAAGTTCTTCCTCAGCCTGGCCCTTCTCATGACTTGATTCGTGGTCTCTTCCCAACTTCTTTTACCATCCCATTTGCCCCAGGGGCCAGACTTCCTAGTGGCAGTACTTAACAGACCTTAGGTACTCTTCCTTCTATATGAGTCTGCTTTATACGACACTTGACTGTCCCTAAATGTTGATCATTGGTATGAGAAATGAGCATATATGAAGAGAAAGGACATGTGACTGTTTTCTGTTTCTCAGATTAAAGAAGAGAATTGTAAAGCTAGTTTTCCTTCAGATGAGAAACAGGTAAAACTTGTTTCTTGATCTCTTTTCAAGTTTGAGAACATAATTTTATTCTTTTCAAACATGCTTATACTTGTCTGTAGGGTGTTTTCTACTGAACTTCTATGGCAAGTTGGTTAGAGTGTTTAGCATATATTTTATGCCCTGAGGAGCTCAGCCAGTCACTTTGGTTAAAAAGATAGAGGAAGAAAAGGACATGGAGACAATATTTGATATCCTGTGTCTCCTCTAATTAAAAATATCAGCAAGCAGAATACATTCAGCATATGTTCTGGAATAGGAATCAAACAGGAATCAAACAGGACCTGTCATAGGCAGTGTGTAACAGGATATCTCCAGATATCCACAAGAGATAGCAAAAGACAAAACCATTGCGTGAGACCAATGAGACCAAACTCATTAAATCAAGTGCAAGGGCATTTGGGAAGCGACACACTTCCTGCTTTGCCATGGAGTACTATGCACAATTTAAAATGAGTGTAAGCTACCGCCAGGTGCATAGTGATTCTGGACTACGACCTTGGGGTCTGAATGGATGGGCTTTCCATGGCTGTAAATAACTAAGAGAGTAGATATAGAAGACTGGTTTGCCTCTTATGGTTACTAAATGATATCCCAAAATGTTATTTTACATAACAAGCACAACTTTCCTATTATAACATATACTATGGACTATGGTACCAGTCCTTGTACTAATAGTATGGTATAGTAAGGAATATAAAAATAATATACCATATTGAAGGGGAGAAACATCATGATCCAGGAAACTGCTGACATATTCTAGCATAACAGAAGAGGTGGTAAGGATTAATATGCAGAGTTATCAAGTCAAGAAGATTCAAGTCCTGTTCCTTACTTAATGACTTTGTGACCTTGGCCAAGTCACTTAATTGTGAGTAGCTCTCTAAGACCAATGAGCTCCATTGGCAGAGAATCTCCTCATCAAAATTCCCTACATACAGGTTCAAAAAAAAAGAATTTGAAGAAAGAATTAAAGAAATGTACTTCAAAATACTTTTGTACAGTAAGGTATCTTTCTCACTAACCATTCATTATTTTTGAATCACTGCTCAATCTCTCTCCTTCCTCCTCCATTTTTTCCTTCTACACTTAAGCAGAATAGCGTTCTAATTCACCATGAACTTTTTTTTTAGACTCAGAAGCCTTCAAGGGAATATAGGAAAGGTAACTTTGTCTCTGGTGCTTCACCTTTTGACAGCTGAGCACACAAACCCCCTGCAGGCACCTTATATTTAATCTTCCCTTTCTCTCTCCCACAAATCTAGCAGAGAGAAGGCATTTCAACGGCCTCTTCATTTCCTCAGTTAACCCTATGACTCTCTAACTCTTCCTTACCTTTTAGTGGAAACAAAACTGGAGGTCTCTGTGACAAATGTCATGTTTATTTTTTTCCCTAGTTAGTATTTTCTGTGACTTTTATAATTTCTAACACATTATTGCTGTTAGTGTCAGGGCTCAGCAATTGGTAAATAGGAAGGAAGGAAGGAAGGAAGGAAGGAAGGAAGGAAGGAAAGAAGGAAGG
>JAQQSW010018814.1:0-11171 GCA_028646575.1 Pseudocheirus occidentalis | reverse complement strand
TTTTGGGACTCAGTGTTCTGGTTTCTGAATAAAGACCTTGGTTCTGCCTTCCATGTGGACAGTTTGCTATATTTTGTGATCCAAAACTACACCAACATATTCATAACCATCATGGGTGTTGTGAATATCTCATTATTGATACACAGCTGCAGGATGGATATGTTATAATATCACCATTTTATGGTTGAATAAATTGAACACAGGTTAAATGACTCAATCAAGGTCATACAGTTAGTAATCTAGTATTCATATTTCAAATATGATTACTAACATATGTAGAGGAAATTACTAACATGATAGCTGACATCATATCTGAACTCAAATCATCCCGATTTGAAGATCAATGATCTGTCCACTGTACCATTTAGTTTCCTCTTTAAATTGTGGCTTTCTCTCTGTTGTGATATTGACCTTCCGATAACTATTTCAAGTGTTCAACAGGAATTTTAGAGTTAGCAATGGTGTCTGAAGTTCAAGAGAGGAATCAAAACTAATGCCATACATTTTAAATT
Organism: Pseudocheirus occidentalis; assembly: GCA_028646575.1. Taxonomy (NCBI): domain Eukaryota; kingdom Metazoa; phylum Chordata; class Mammalia; order Diprotodontia; family Pseudocheiridae; genus Pseudocheirus; species Pseudocheirus occidentalis. The sequence continues at coordinate 10,659 of JAQQSW010018814.1, read as the reverse complement.
TATTTGTATAGAAGTGATACAATTAAACTCAATTCCACACATTTGTTGAATATTTACTCTGTATTAGGCTATTGATTATATAGCCTAGTAGAAACACACACACACACATACACACAAACACACTGCAACATACTGTGTGACTGAGGATAAATTATTTAACCTTTGAGGTCTCAGCTTACTCACCTGTAAATTAGATATGACTTTTCTTTCACTAAGTACTTCACACTGTTATAATGTTAGCACAGGCTCAAACAAAATAATCAGTTTGTGACTGTAAAAGTCTGTGTGTGTGTGTGTGTGTGTGTGTGTGTGTATAACATATGCTGGAGCAAATAAATGTATCTATACACACAGATATGCATATCTGTGTATATGTATGTGCATATATATGTATGTAAGTTATATTTATGTATATGTGTGTACATATACATACAAACACAATCCATAATGCATACATATATTTCTATGGTAATTGGTGTAACTAAGAACTGAATCTACGTGGTCTGATAAACAGCTAGAATCAAACAACAGTTAAGTATAAGCACTGGCCTATAAAGGAAGTCTAGTTTAAAAATAGCCATCAACTTCATGATGGTAGAGTTGGATTAACGTGGTTAACACCTTGTGCAATAGTGTAAGTCTTATTACTTTAGTGAAAGCACTATGGAAGTGTGACATCTGGTTGACGGTCTTGTTTTAGAAAATTTCTCTTCTTGAAATTCCCACTTTTGTTAAGAAAGCATAAGAAATGTTGCTTGAGGAATTTGATTATAAGCAATTTCTATAATTGAATCCCAAGATATTTCTTTATTCTTGCAGGTCTCACTTAGGTTTAATGGGTACTTAGTGATTAAATACTTTCACTTAAAATTGTTGCTATAAAACAGATAATTAAAATATATTCAATACTGTAAAGGAGCTTAAACTTAAAAAGAAGATCCTATAACTATAAAATACTGCAAAATAAAATAACAATAGAATTTTAATAGCATTTCACTTACTATTGAAAAGAAAACCCATAAAGAATTTTTGTTTGACTCTTTCAAAGTTTTGATTGCATTCAATAAAGTATATTTTATTATCTAATGGGAATCCAATAAAGGAACACTTCTTTAAATACCTACATAGGAAAGAAAAACTGTAACTAGGTTTTTAATATCACTTAAATCTGAGAATAGGAGATGTTAGTAATTTTCTAATCCAATATATTTATTTTATAAGGGAAGGAAATGAGCCACAGCAAGAAATCTTACTTGCTTAGACTAATGCAGTGAGCTAGTGATAGAGGTGTGACTAGAATCTTTCTTCCTATTCACTTTACAATTTTTAAAAAATATTTTATTTTTGGAGTAGAACCAATATATCAGAGTAAAGGCAGGGATTTGCCTGAGCTCTCTCCCAAACTCCTCCAAATACCTTTAAAAATTACTCTAAGCTAAATCTATAACATGAGAACCCATAAAAAGTTGGAGTTAAAAAAATTCCAATCCAAGACAATTTGGAAATTTGACAGGAAAGATCTATTGCATCAGGCAAGCGAGGAGTGCAGTGCAATCCAGTTTGCATGAAAACAGCAAACCAGCCATAGAAAACTTGGAGCAGATTTCAGGACAACTGAATTCATTGCAGTGGTGTTCAGACCTCGCAGCCAAATAGATGCCAAAGACAACTTAGATAATCAACAGGAAAGGTCTGTCACACCTGGGTAAGAATGTAGCACAGTTCAAAGGAGGCCACACTGACACAGCCTCAGCCCCAGCACAGCCCCAGTCCCAGAAAACCAAGAGCAGGTATTGGTCCTACCTGAATGAGCAGGAGCAGTGGCAGTTGCCTTAGCTCTCAGGCCACAGACTAAAGGTGTCAGCTCTCAGGCCACAGACTAAAGGTGTCAAACAACAGGTCAGAAGGAGATTACAGGCTCTTTTTTACTAGAACTGTTAAAGTACTCTCTTGCTCTGCCTATATGTAGATCCAGGTATCAGTAATGGGTGGTAGTACCAGGGCAAGGAGGAACACTAACATAATGGAACTTGAGGCCACAGTAGAGGGAGAACCTTCCTCATATAGCCAGGGCAGAAAATAGTGCTTGAGTTCACTCACAGACCAGAGCACAAGCTAGGAGAAGAGTAAACAGCTCTCCTTGGATCATACCACCTTGGAACAAATGGAAACTTATAGGTCAATGGGAGAATCTTTGAAAACAGCTGAACAAAATCCCTGAAGCTTGGAAGAGTGTGACCTCCCTGCAGGAAGCAGAGCCTTACTTTAACAAAAAGTTAAAAGTCAAATAATAATCTCTGGGAAAAAGCAAAGAAGGGGAAAAAACCTCTGACTATAGAAAGGAAATATTGTAACAAGAAAGATCAAAACACACATTGAGAAGAAGACAACAAAGTCAAAACTCCTACATTCAAATCCTCCAAGAAAAATATAACTTGGTCTCAGGCCATGGAAGAGGTCAAAAAGGATTTTGAAAATCATGTAACAGAAGAAGAGGAAAAATTGGGAAGAAAAAATGAAAGTGATGTAAGAAAATTATGAAATAGAACTCAACAGTTTGGCAAAATTAACACAAAAACACTGAAGAACATAACACCTTAAAAACAGACTAAGCAAAATGGTACAAGAGATCCAAATGGAGAAGAGCACTTTCTCTGTAATTTATGGTGTTATCTCTTTTGATTCTCATAATAGCTTTGTTAAGTAGGTGTTGTTTTCATTATTATCTCCTTTTTATTACTAATGGAACTGAGGGAAACAGAAGTTAAATGATTTGCCTACATTACCTAGCTAGGAAGTCTGGGGTCAGATTTCAATTCAGGTCTTCCTGACTCCAGGACTAGAATCTACCTATTTTCTTTTTACCATCCATCTATCCATCTATCCATCTGTCCATCTATCCATCTATCCATCTATCCATCTATCCATCCATCCATCCATCCATCCATCCATCCATCCATCCATCCATCCATCGTCATCAACAACAATAATAATTGTCTAAGATTTGCAAGATCTTTTCTATTCATTATCTCATTTATCCTTCAAAATACTTTTTTTCCAATTAACTTTTATTTTTAGTTTACATCATTCATTTCCACGAGATTTTGAGTTACAAATTTTCTCCGCATTTTCCCCCTATCCTTCACCCCAAAACAGCAATCCCACTATATACCCCTCCCCCAATCTTCTCTCTCCTATATCCTCCCCCATCACCCCTCTGACTCTCCAGTAGGGTAGGATGCATCTCCCTGCTCCAGTGCCTGTATATCTTATTTACCAGTTGTATGTAAATAATAGTAATAATGATGATGGTGATGATTTTATATATATATATGTATATATATGTATGTATACATATACATACATACATATACATATACATATACACACATATAAACACACATACACACATATATTTTTAACATTTTCACCCATGCCCACTGGAAAGACAAGCAATTCAATACAGGCTGTATATGTGTAGTTACACAGAACGTCTCCACAATGGACATATTGTGAAAGACTGATTATATTTCCCTCCTTCCTATTCAAAATACTCTTTAGTGCATTATAATCCAATAAAATATATATATATATATATATATATATTTATTTTTGAAAATGTCGAGCTACATCTAGAATGTGACATTTAAAGTCAAACAGGGTCTATATTTTTGCCTAAAGTCAGTATGGACCCATGAGATGCCAATAGTAAGTAGAAGAGTAACATTATCTGGATGACAGCTAAGTGGCACAGTGGATAGAGAATGGAACTTGAAGTCCAGAAGAATCATCCTCCTGAGTTCAAATCTGCCTTCAGACACTTAATTGCTGTGTGATCTTGGGAAAGACATTTAACTCTATTTTAGTATCTACATTTGTAAAATGAACTTGGAAAAGAAATAGTAATCCATTTCAGTATCTTTGCAAAGAAAACTCCAAATTGGGTTTAAAAGAGTCAGACAAAAGTGAACAACAACATTATTTGTATGTTAGAAAAATAATGTTAGCAACTTATATTAGAAAAAAGAGAAATACAGCAGAAATATCCAGAAGAAGGTTATAGAAATAAGAATTAAAAAGAATCTGAACAAAAGTGGCTGCTAAATTAGGAAGAAACAACAGGAAAAATGAGAGAGTTGTTATAGAGCTGGGAAGGAGGCTATGTTTCAAGGAAAAAGATACAAGAGTGTGGAAAATGGAGGAGTGTAGGATAAAGCTAAATTTAAAGTCTGGGTGACTAAAAGAAGGTTAATACCCTCAAAATAAAGAAGGGGAATGAGAATTATGAAAGAAAATCATGAAAAATGAGTCAACAAATGGATAAAGGAGATACACACACACAAACTAAAGAAAATAACTCTTGAAAAAAACAAAATAGTCCAAAAAGGTAAAAAAAAAATATTGAAGAGAAGAATGCCTTGCAAAGCAGAGTTGGACAAAACTAAAAATAGGTACAGAAATCCACTGGATAAAGGATCTCATTAGTAAATCTAAGGCACCATATCACACCTATCACATTGGTTAAAATAAAAAATAAAACAGGAAAAATAGTAAATGTCAGAGAAAATGTGGGGAAGTTGGAAAGTGGGGAAAACTAATTTCTAGTGGAGCTGGAAACTCACCCAAGTATTCTGGAGAGTAATTTGGAACTACATATATACATTATATGTATCCTATATAAATAATATATATATATAATATTTACATATATATATATATATATATATATATATATATATATGCTTTCGTCCAACAATAGCCATGCTACATCTGTATCACAAGGAGATCATAAAAAAACGGAAAAAGGACCCAGGTGTACAATAATATTTCTAGTAGCTCTTTCTGTGGTGATAAAGAATTGAAATTGAAGGGATTCCATCAATTTGGGAATACCTGAACAAGTTCTGGTATATAAAGTGGAAAACAATTGTTCAGTAAGAAATGATGACCACATGGATTATTTCAGAAAAACCTGGAAAGACTTGCATGAACTGATGCTGAGTGAATCGATCAGAACCAGGAAAACATTTTATATACATACACATTTTAGACATGGTACCATTGTGAGAAGACCAACTTTAATAAAACTTAGCTCTTCTCAACAATGCAATGATTAAATTCAGTTCCAAAACAATCATGATGGAAAATTCTATCCAAATCCAGAGAAAGAACTACGGAGTCTGAATACAGAACAAAGCATACTATTTTCCTTTTTTTTTTTTGGTTTTTGCTTTCTCATGGATTTTCCCTTTTTCTGATTCTTCTTTCAAAACATAACTAAAGTGGAAATGTGTTTAATATAATTGTACATATATAGCCTATATCAGATTGCATTTCATCTTGGGAAGCTGAGGACATGGAGGAGGAAAACTTAGAACTCAAAATCTTATAAAAGTGAATCTTGAGAATTAAAAATAATCAAATATTAAAAAAGAAAAAAACTCCTTAAAAAATAGAATTGGTTAAATTGAAAAGGAGGTACCAAAGCCCACTAAAAAAAGTAGTTCTTAAAAATTAGGATTGAACAAGCGACTTTGTTCTAATGACTTTATGAGTCATCAAGAAACAATAAAACAAAATCAAAAGATTGAGAAAAATAGAAGAAACTGTAAAATATCTCATGGTGGAAACAATTGACCTGAAAAATAGATGCAGGAAAAGATAATTTACTGATCTACCTGGAAGACATGTTAAAAAAAGAAAAAAGCCTGAAGCACGTCTTTTAATAAATTATCAAGGAAAACTCCCTGGATATATCCTAGAATCAATCACCCTTTGAAAGAGACCCAAAATGAAAACTCCAATGAACATTGTGGCCAAATCCCAGAATTATCAGGCCAAGGAGAAAATACTGCAAGTAGCCAGAAAGAAAAAAAATCAAATACCAAGGAACCACATTCAGGATTACACAAGACTTAGCAGTTTCATCACTGAAGGATTTCAGGGCTTAGAATGCAACATTCCAGAATGCCAAGGAGCATGGACTACAACTAAGAATCAATTACCCAGAAAAACTGAGGATACTCTTTCAAGGGGAAAGGTGGATATTCAATAAAATAGAACAATTTTGAAATTCCCTGGTGAAAAGACCAGGGATGAACGCAAAATTTGATTTTCAAATACACGGCTCAAGAGGAGAATCCAAAATGTAAACAGTAAAAAACAGAACATGTTATTCAATAAGATTTAATTTCTTTTCCCTACACAGGAAGATACTACTTATAACTCTTGAGTACTGTATCTCTATTAAAGCAGTTAGAAGGTTGTAACAGCAATTAATTTAGCAGATACTTAGCACTTAGTAACTTAGGGCTAACTACAGAAGGTGTGAGCTCTTCTCCCTGTCCTGACATGGCAGGAGGTGGTTGGCTGAGACAGAAGGCAAGTTTGTGTATATAAAAAGAGTTTTAGAGACAGAGACAGAATTGGGAATCTTCCTCCTGGTGGCTCCTATTGGAGGACGCAGGATTGTCCCAGCATCTGGGAGCTGGGCTGCTGGACTGAACAACTGAGTTGGAGTTTTCTTGAGAGAGAGAGAGAGAGAGAGTGAGAGCGAGAGCGAGAGCGAGAGCGAGAGAGAGAGAGAGAGAGAGAGAGAGAGAGAGAGAGAGAGAGAGAGACAGAGACAGAGACAGAGACAGAGAGAGAGAGAGAGCTTCTCTCCTAGAATCTGGAATTTGACTGAGAACTGAGTTGGACTTTTCCTGAGACCAGAATCTAGTGAAGGCCTCCTGGAAGGCCTAGATTTCTCCTGGGTCCTAGAGCCAGTTGAACTGCTGGAAGCATGACTGGGGATAAGCTTTTGTTGGTTCATGGCTTGGCTAATTTTTGAGTTCCTGGGAACAAAATTGGTCAAGGGTTTGAGATATGCTGAACTCTGTGAACTTTGGTGTGTGCCAGGGAGTGCCCTGAGGACTGAGTAAGGACTTGGGAGATGTCTACCTCTGAGGACTGGATGAGGACCTGGGAGCTATTTGCCCCAGAATCCAGGTGACTGGTAAATTCAGGTAGGAGCTGCAACCATGGAAGGGGATACAGCAAATCTGAGACACCACCCTGAGTCAAGAAGAAGAAAAGGCCTCCCCTTGGATGCCTGAGGTAATTGAAGACACCGAGGGGTGGAGGGTATGTGTAGTTTTCTAATGACTGTACTTAGTGTTTAATGATATTTAATAATTGTGAATCTAGATTAGTGACTAAGTTAATGGTTGTCCATAAGTGGAAGATTGAATATTATATTGTGAATTTATTGAATGATTGAATATTGATTATTGTGTTGTGAGTTGACTGAATGATTAAGAAGGGTTCCCCCCCCACCCCCTTAGAGAAACCAGATGATTATTCTTTTATTCTTTGTTCTAAATACTGTGTCCACTGTAGTGAAAACTGTGTGGCCATTTTAATGTTAAGCTGTTATGAGCATTATACTGTGCTTTTCTGTGATAAGATGTAATGTTGTAAATATTATATTATGATTTGTTGTGAATGTTTACCTTGATATGTAATGGAATACATGGAGTGTTCACTATACTGTGTAATTTGAACCTTAAAGGCTGTTCACGGTACCATTCTCTTAGGAATCTGCTTGTGCATGGCATTACAAAGAGGCATACCTAGACAGAGAGTGTGGGTATAAGCTGACTTTGGTACGATAATATAAGGAGATAAGGAGTGGATTTTTTAAAAAGAGATATTATACTAGCAAAAGAGGAAAGAGGGATGCAGGGTAGGGTAAATTACCTCAAATGAAGAGGTGCAAAACACCTGTTAAAGTAAAGGGAAAGAAGGGCAGGGGTGAGCATTGTTTGAACCTTACTCTCATCAGATTTGGCTCAAAGAGGGAATAACATATATATTTAGTTATGTATAGAGATTTATCTGACTTTACAGAGAAGTAGGTTGTGGGAAAGTAAAATAAAAGGCCTAGAGGTTGATGGAAGGGAGGGTAGAAGTCATAGGAGAAAAGAGAAAGGGGGAGACTGATAGAAAAGAGGGCAGATTAAGGGACATGGTGGTCAGAAGAAAAAAATCTCTCAGTGAAAGGAGACAGTAAATTGTAATCAGAGGGGAAAATAGGATGGACAGAAATATGCAGTTACTAATCATAACTGTGAGTGTGAATGGAATGAGATCTCCAATAAAATGGAAGTGTATAGCAGAATGGTTTAAAAATGAGAATCATACAGTATGTTGGTTGCAAGTAACACATTACAAGAAACACATTTGAAGCAGAGAGAAACACACAGAGTAAAGGTCAAAGATTGGGGTAGAATCTATTATGCTTCAAATGAAGTAAAAACAAAATAATACAAAACCAAACAACAAGCAGAATAATAAGGGTACCAAGGCTGATCTCAGACAAAGCAAAAATAGATCTATTAAAAGGACATAAAGAAAGAAACTAGATCTTGCTAAAAGGTAACATAGACAGTGAAGTAATATCAATACTACACACACACACACACACATACACACATGTATGTATATGTATGTATGTATGTGTGTGCATGTGTATATACAGACATGTGCACACACACCAACAGGTATGCTATCCAAATATTTAGAGAAGTTAAGTGAGTTACAGGAGGAAACAGGAAAGCTATACTAATGGGGAAAAGTCAACTTCACCCTCCCAGAACTGAATAAACCTAACCATGAAATAAACAAGAAAGAAATTAAAGAGGTAAATAGAATATTAGAAAGGTTAGATATGGTAGACTCCTGGGGAAAAAATTGAATAGGGAGAGAAAGAAATATACATTTTTCTCAGTGGCACATGGCACCTACTTTAAAACTGACAATGCATTAGGGCATAAAAACATCACATTCCATTGCAGAAAGGCAGAAATATCAAATGTATCCCTTTCAGATCATGATGCAATAAATATTACATGTAATAAAGGGGCCATGGAAAGATACACCAAAAAGTAATTGAAACTAAAAAAATCTTATCCTAAAGAATGAGTTAGTCAAACAACAAATCATAGAAACAATAATTTAACCAAAGAGAATGACAGTAATGTGGCAACATACCAAAACTTATGGGATGCAGCCAAAGCAGTTCTTAGGGGAAATTTTATATCTCTGAATTTTTACATGAATAAAAAAGAGAAAGAGGAGATCAATTAATTGGCTGAGCAATTGAAAAAGTTAGAAAAAGAACAAAATTTTAAAAATAACACCAAATTAGAAATTCTAAAAATCAAAGTAGAGATTAATAAAATTGAAATTGAATAAACAAAATGAAGAGCTGGTTTTTGAGAAAAAAATGAAACTTTGGTTAATTTGATTTTTAAAAAGAGAAAACAAAAATTACTAATATACAAAAAAAGATGAAACATGAGCTGGAGGAGGAAAAGGCAAAGCCCTCCAGGTTTCTTGCCAGGAAAACTAAAATGGGGTCACAGAGTTGGCCATAACAGAAATGATTGAATAATGGTAAATCTTCCCCTTTGGGGCTTTCTTGACTAAGATACTGAAGTGATTTGCCATTTTGTTTTTTCTCCAGCTCATTGTATAGAATAGAACTAAGTCAAAAAGGTTTATGTGAGTTGCCTAGGGTCATGCACCTAGTAAGTGTCTGAGGCCAGATACATTACTTTTCTCTATTGTGCCACATTTTCTTCCTTATATGAACTTTGTTGTTAGTATTCTGTATTGTCTTTTTTTTACTTTTTAAATTATACACATTTACTTTTTAAATTATTCAGCATTTCTCTATAGCTCCCATAGTTATCAGTCTTAATTATGATAGTATTCTATTATACCAAAATATCCAAAATTCTTCAAATATCCTATTTGCTTTAGTGTTTTGTTACTTCCATTCTTTACAAGCACATATAAGAGTGCTTTGATAATTTTAAGCAATTATTTCTTTTGTTATTAAAGTTTGTTATGCTTTATCATAACACATTCAGGGTGTATTATCATCATTGTAATTATTGGGCCTAACATGATTTTCCTTTTTACATTTTAGTGCATATTATCAGTTCATTGAAGAAAAAAATCACAAATTTTGCAATTCTATTAGCAATAAATTAGTATGCCTGTTTCTTCACCATCAAGTGAATCTTATTTATTGTTGTATTTTTAATGATAAGTGGTACCTCAAAATTTTTTAGTTTTGATCTCCTTGATTTTTTTCAAGTTATCTTATTTCTTTTTTTTTAAGTTGTCCTTTTTTTAATTAACTTATTTGTCTGCTTTTAGGTTACAAGATTCAGTTCCAGAATCACTTGAGTTTCATATTTTTCTCCCCTTCCTCCCCACCACCCACCCCTGCCATGGTGGCATACAATCATGTATGGGATCTGCAAACTCCTTCACATTGTATACTAGTCTGATTGAATAGGTGTTATAGTCAATGGAGTGAACAATGAGAAAAGAGAAACAAAAGCCAAACATCAAAAAGAATGCTAGCATGCATTGCTTCAGTCTCTTTTAAACTCTGATCTTTCTGAATCTTTCTCTGATTGTAGACATCTTCTTCCATCCTGAGACTTGTATAGTTGTCTTTTAACTGTGCGATGCTGAGAAGCGTCCAGTTTTTCAAAATTGGTTGTCACACATATGATGTATCTGTGACTGTGTACAAATTTTTCCTGGTTCTGCTCTTCTCACTCAGCATCAATTCATATAAGCCTCTCCAGGTAAGTATGA
>JAQQSW010018813.1:0-11172 GCA_028646575.1 Pseudocheirus occidentalis | reverse complement strand
GTCCCATTTTATGAGTTTTTTAGCGTGTTTGTGTGGGAGCTGTGGTGCTTTGCTGCTTCTATGCCGCCATCTTGGCTCCGCCCTCAAAATTACCTTCCAATCCAATAAAAGTCAATAAATATTTCTAAGAGTGTACTATGGAACAAGACAGTACCATGATCAGTACTCTGGGGGCATACAGAACTAAGACAGTACCTGCCTTAAGAGAGTTTACAATCTGGTTGGGGAGACAAGGCTCAAGTATTTTAAAACCCAAATAATAAAAATATTTTAACAACTGAGGTATAAAAAAGCATTTATCAGGCATTATATGCCAGGCATGGTGCAAATCAATGGGAATACATATCCAAAAGAAAGACAGTCCCTGTCTTCAAATAGCTTATGTTCTACTGTGGGGTGGTGGTAGTGGTGGTGGTGGTGATATAATGTTCTGCCATGGGGAGGTGATACAATGTTCTACCATGGGGAGGTGATATAATGTTCTACCATGGGGAGGTGATATAATGTTCTACCATGGGGAGGTGATATAATGTTCTACCCTGGGGAGATGATATATCCTAGGTCTTGGGGGATTGAGGAAGGTGCTACAATCTGAGAAGTGATAGGATTAGTAAATGTAATCTAAGGGTGATCATTGACACTTTTCCAAAAGTAAAGGTAAAGTCAATTTGATTTTTGTTCCCAAAGAAAGAGATGGAAATGTGATAGAGAATGCTTGGGGCATGGCAGGAAAAATGGGCTCATGAAGCATTCTCAGGGATCTGGGGTCTGCTAGATAGAGTGGGCTGAATTTGTGTTCATGCAATCTCCAAGCAGGATAGCATTGTCTCAGGACAGGAGTTCCAAATCTCTCTCCATACACTAGCCTTTTAAGCATGTGGATTTTGGAAATTCAATTGGGAGGCTGCTGTAGCAGCACCAGCAAGGAAGTATGACAGGAAGATGTTTGGGATGACACTGTCCATAACCGTGAAAAGATAGTAATTGATATTGAACTTCAGAGATCACTTTGGGCTGGAGTGGGGGCAGGGGGAAAGACTTTATTAGGGAGCTGGGAGCTAGACCAATTTTAAAAGATGGGTAGGATTTCAATAGACAAAAGGGAAGAGGGCATTTCAAAAGAGGGAAATTGCCTTTTAAAAAGCGAGAGGAGGAAACTGAGTTCATGAGACAGATAAGTTGGATGGAGTGGATGATTTATGCAGGAGAATAATGGGAAATAAACCTAAAAGCCCATAAACACCCTCAGATCTCCATTGTCCTCTTAAAACACACACAGACACATTAGACACACACAAATCTTGCCTTGACTAAACTATTTTCCCTCCTCCCTTCCTAATTATGGATAATCTTTATTATCATTATTCAACTGCCTTGCCTAGTCTCTCCTTTGCTCAGCAGAGCAAATGAAACTAATTCTTCCCTCTTTACCAAAGGGAAGGTTCATCAGCATTATTGAAATCTTCTGGGAATCATCATCACCACCATCATTATTATTCCTATTAATGCAAGTAGTGTAGGTAGGTGGGCATAATTGGGAAGCTGGGTGGCAATGTGAATAGGGTGCTGGACCTGGAAGTCAGGAAGACTCACCTTTCTGAGTCCAAACCTGGTCTTAGACACTTAGCAGCTGTGTGACCCAGGGCAAGAGACTTAACCCTGTTTGCCTCAGTTTCCTCATCTGTAAAATGAGCTGCAGAAGGAAATGACAAAACATTCCGGTTTCTTTCCCAAGAAAACCCCGGATAGAGCCCCAAAGCTGGACAAGACTGTAAAACAACTGAACAACAAGGTGGCATAATGGGTAGTGCTGGACGCAGAGTCAGACAGCTTGGTCAGACATTTTTCAGTCAAATCTTCCTCAATTCCACTTATCATTTAATCCCTTGTAATCTACTCCTCCTCACCACTCTACTGAAACAATTCTCTTCAATCCTAAATACAATGCCCCTCATCACAAATTAATGACCTGTTTTACCTTTACCAACCTCTCCCTCCTTCTTATATTCTTTGCTATTTTGGCTTATTTTATTTTAATCTGACTACCTTCTTAATTCTGGACTCCTTGATACTTAAAATTTTTTGAAATTTTACTTTCAGTTCCAAATTTTCTCCCTCCCACATCCACTGAGAAAGTAAGAAAAATAAGTCATTACAAAGATATGTAACTCTGCAAAACAAATGGAGAACATTAGCCATGTTCCAAGAAAAAAATAAAAACATGAAAAGGAAGTAAATAACATATGAATCTATACTCTCAGTCCGTCATGTCTCCGATCTGGAGGTAGATAGCTTGTTTCATCATAAGTCCTTAGAACTGAGGTCGCTCATTGTGTTGTTCAGAGTTATCGAGTCTTTCAAAGTTGATTATCTTTATAATATTATTGTTACTACATAAATTGTTCTCCCAGATCTGTTCATTTGGTTTTGCATTAGTCCATACTAGTTTTTCCAGGTTTTCTGAAACCGTCATTTCATACAACGCAACAGCATTCCTTTCTATTCTTATGCCATAAATTGTTTAGTCATTTCTCAATTGATGGGAATCCCCCAGCTTCCAGTTCTTTACTGCTACAAAAAGAACCGCTAAAATATTTTTGTACATGAGTCTTTTTCTTTTACAACTCTGTAATAAAGTTTGAGTTCTGATCTCTTGATTTGCACCTTCTCTATTTTGTTGATTTAAGCATTTAGAGATATAAATTTACTCTAAGTACTTTTTTGATTACATCCCACAAATTTTGGAATGTTGTCTCGTTATTGTCATTATCTTTAATGAAACTGATTTTTTCTATGGTTTGTTCTTTTACCCACCCATTCTTTAGGATGAAGTTATTTAGTTTCCAATTAATTTTTAATCCATACTTCACAGACCCTTTTTAAAATTTGGGTTGCATTTACTTTTATTTTTTTTATTGCAATGTGGTCATAAAAAGATATATTCGATATTTCTGCTTTTATGCATTTGCTTGTGAGGTCTTTATGCTCTTTGTGCCCTAATATATGGCCAAATTTTGTGAAAATGCCACATACAACTGAAAAAAAAGTATTCTCCTTTCTGTTTCCATTCAATATTTTCTACAGATCTATTGTCTCTAACTTCTCTAAAATTCTATTTAGCTTCTGAACTTCTTTCTTGTTTATTTTATGGTCATATTTATTTAGATCTGAGAGAGGTAAATTGAGGATCCCATACTATTATAGATTTACAATCTATTTTCTCCTCTAACTTATGTAATTTTCCTTTAAGAATTTAGACGCTATGCCATTTGTGCATGTATGTTCAGTACTAATATTAACTCATTGTCTATGGTATCTTTTAGTAAAATGTAGTTTTACTGTTTATCTCTTTTAATGATGTCTATTTTTACTTTTGTCTGAGATCATCATTACCACTTTTTTCTTTTTTTTTACTTCAGTTGAAGAATAATAGATTCTGCTCCAGCCCCTTATTTTAATCTTATGTATATCTTTCTGTTTAAAGTGTGCTTCTTGTAAACAACATATTGTTGGATTCTGATTCCAATCCATTTACTATCCCCTTTCATTTTATGGGTGAGTGCTTTCCATTCAAATTCACAGTTATGGTTGCCAACTGTCTATTTCTCTCCTTCCTATTATCTTATATTTATTCTTCTAACTTTTACCCTCTCCCCTCTTTATGAGTCTGTTTTGCTTCCTATCACTGCCTTTTAATATCTACCTTCCCTCTTAACACCGACTCCCTCCCCACTTTCCCTTAACCCCTTTCCCCTCCTTTTTGGGTAAGAAGAGTGTTTGTACACAATTGCATATGTATATTTGGTTCTTCCCTATTTGAACTAATTTAATCCGAATGAGGTTCAAGTATTGCCTACTTCCCCCTGACTCCCACTGCTGCCTTGATCATATAAACTCTTCTTTTATTTTTTAGCTTTTTGGAGGAGGGAAGGCAGGGCAATTGGAGTTAAGTGACTTGTCCAAGGTCACACAGCTAGTAAGTGTTAAGTGTCTCAGGCCGGATTTGAACTCAGGTCCTCCTGACTCCAGGGCTGGTGCTCTAGCCTCCCTAAACTCTTCTTTACATGCCCCATATATATGTGAAAAATTTCCCTAGTCTTCCTTTCCCTTTTCCCCTTCTTCAAGTACATCCTTCTTCTCCACCCTCTCATTCTTCTTTAAGATCATCCAAAGATAACAGAACCAAATCCAGGCCCTCTGACTCTAAATAGATTCCCTCTAAGATCCCTGGTGATGATAAAATATCTAAGGAGCTACATATATTATCTCCCCATACAAGAATGTAAACTGTTTAATATCGTTTAATTCCTTATGATGTGTCCCTCATGTTTACCTTTTTGTACTTCTCCTGAATCTTGTGTTTGAAGGTTAAATTTTCTCTTCAGTTCTGGTCTTTTCATAGAGAATTAGTAAATTCCTTTATTTCATTAACTAACCCATTTCCCCCCTTTAGGATTATACTGTTTTTTTGGGTAGGTTATTCCTGGTTGTTAACTAAATCCTTTGTCTTCCAGAATGTCATATTCCAAGCCCTTCTTTCCTTTAAGAGAGGTGGGTTCTAACTCTTTTGTGATCCTGACTGTCATTTCATGGAATTTGAAATATTTCTTTCTGACTGCTTTCAGTATCTTCTCCTTGACATGGGAGCTCTTGTTCTTAACTATAATATTCTTGGGAGTTTTTATTATGGAGTTTCTTTCAGGATGTGACCAATTAATTGTTTCAATTTCTATTTTGCCCTCTGGTTCTAAGGGTTTCCTTTAAAAGTTTGTGAAATATGGTGTCTGGGTTCTTTTTTGTTTATGGTTTTTACGTAGTCTAAAGATTCTTATATTATTTCTCTTCAATCTATTTTATAGGTCAGTTGTTTTTCCTATGAGATAGTTCACATTTTCTTCTATTTTTCCATCCTTTGGTTTTTCTCATTATTGTTTTTATGTCTTTTGGAGTCATTAATTCATCTTTTCCCAATTCCAATTTTCAAAGAATTATTTTCATCAGTGAGTTTTTAAAAACTTTTTTTTATCAAGCTGCTAATTGTCTTTTCATATCTTTCTTCCATGGTTCTCATTTAGTTTTTAAAATAATTTTTAGCTCTTTCTTTAACTCTTTGCTTAATTCTCTTAGAAATTTCTGTTGTGTCTGTATCCAAATTGTATTTTTCTTTGAGGCTTTGCTTGTAGATACCTTCAATTCATTTTCTTCTTCTGTGTTTGAGTAATGACCTTCCTGTCACCATAGTAGACCTTTACAGTCAGGCTCTTTTATTGTTGTTGTTATTTGCTCATTCTTCCAGCCTACTTTTAAACTTAATATTTTGTGTTAATGTTGTGCTCTACTCACTTCTGGGGATATGTGGCCTGAACTTTTGTCCTTTAATTTCCTTCTTCTACTTTCACATTTCAGTCTGGGGTCCTGCAAGTGTTTGGTGCTTCCAAAGTGGTGTGATCTGTGGAGAGGTCTCTTCACTGCCCTCTTGTTCTGAGTTGTGTATGTTGAGTTTCAGTAGACTGCTGCTGGACTCAGTCTTAGGCTACTGGAAGGTTCTGCATGTTCAGAGTAACTGAGCATTAGCTCTGCTTTGCTCTTTATTTCTTTCCCTAGTTATTCCACTGCAGTTTTATGTCCTGGGCTAAGAGTGAGAACTGAGTCACTGCTCTGCTCCTAGGTTTAGGATCAGACAACTAAGTTTCTTGAATTTTTTTATTGCTCAGTAATTAAAGAGGCCCCCTACTTCTTCATGGTAGGTCCTCTTCACTCTGGATACTAATGGGCAACACAATTACCTGATGGCAGCTGTCCCCATACCCCGAGCTAGTTCAGAGTCTCCTGTGATCTCTTTCTGCTCCAGTGCCTCCTGCCCTGCTGCTCTCTCTCAGCTTTATTTTCATCCCTGAGCTTTGGAATGTTCCTTGTCTCTGCTGCTGTTGTCACAGAGCATCTCTGGACAGCCCTTCTCACCACAAACCTGTCTGTCTTCCTAAGATGTTCTGGGCTACAAAAATGACTCAGTGGGACTTCTTCTTCTTCTTCTTCTTCTTCTTTTTTTTTTACAAACAGGCAACATACCTCTTAATTTTATTTTGTTATATATCATCCCTTCATGTTCAACTCATCCTGTGCCCTCTGTCTATGTATATATGTGCACACACTCTTTTTTAAATATATTTTTTAAAATTTGTTTTCTTGTTTACATCATTCATTTTCATTAGATTTTTGAATTACAATTTTTCCCCTGTCTTTCCCCTGCCCCAACCCTAAAACAGTGATCCCACTGTAAAGCCCCTCCCCTGCTCTGCTCTCTTACTTTCTGGTAGGGCAGGGAGGGTCTCCCTACCTCAGCCAGTGGGACTTCTTCTTGACTTTCCCATCAGAATTCAGTCTTACATATTTTATCAGTTGTGGTGGAGGAGGTGTGCTGGGTGATATTCCTCTCACTCTGCTATCTTGACTCTCTATCCCTATTTTGGTTAACACAATACTCCCTTCTCCTGAATCCTTTACCTCTCAGAATATTGTTTTCCTGTTTCTCTTAATGACTCCTAATTTGCTTTCACCCATTAAATAAATGTATTCTACAAGGTTTTGAATTCAGTCTTTTGTTCTTTCTTTAATTCCCCCAATGACTTCAGCATTTAAAATTTTTTTAAATTAAAAAGTTGTATTCCTTTTTTTTAATTACAGGGGCCATCCCTTGACTCACTTCTTTTTAAAAAAATTATTGATTTATTTTTCATTTTCGATATTCATTTCCACAAGATTTTGAGTTAGAATCTTTTCTCCTCGTCTTTCCCTACCCCTAGCCCAAAACAGAAAGCCTACTGAATATCCCTTTTCCCAATCTGTTCTCTCTTATATCTTCCCCCACCAACCACTCTCCCCACAACTTTCTAGTAGGGCAAGATGGATTTCTATACCCCAGTGCCTGTATATCTTATTTCCCAGTTGCATGTAAAAAAAACCCCTCATATTTTTAAATTTTCCCTTCTTCCTTCCTCACCCACCCCCACTTAGAAGATAAGCAATTCAATATAGGGTATACATGAGTAGTTACCCAAATAATTTCCATAGTAGTTATATTGTGAAAGACTAACTATATTTCCTTCCATCCTGTCCCACCCCCCACTTATTCTATTTTTTCCTTTGATCCTATCCATTTTCAAAAATATTTGCTTCTAACTACCCTCTCCCCCAACCATCCCTCCCTCCTATCATTCCCCCCTCTTATCCCCTACCCCGATATTTTCCTATAGGGTAAGATACCCAATTGAGCATGTATGTTATTCTCTCATTAAGCTAAATTAAATGAGAATAAGATTGTTCCATTCCCTTTCACCTTCTTGCTCTTCCCCTCCATTGTAACAGTTTTCTCTTCCCTCTTTTATATGAGAAAATTTACCCTAATCTATTGCTCTTTCTCTTTCTCCCAATAAATTTCTCTCTCACCTCTCAATTTTATTTTTTAGATACCATCCCTTCATATTCAATTCATCCTGAGCCCTCTGTCTATGTATACCTGAACATACATATGGCCACAGTCACATATATAATTATATACATATACATACATGGGGTGTGTGACCAGTGAGCCAGAGTTTGTGGGTGCTGTAGAGAGAGCACCCTCCCAATAGCTCCAGCAGCTGCAAAACCCCCAGCAATTGGGGTGTGTATATATGTGCGTGTATATATATGTGTGTGTATACACACACACACACACACACATATTCCCTTCAACTATCCACATACTTAAAAAAGTCTTATTGTATTCCATGTAGGAGTGTAAATAGTTCAACTTTATTAAGTTCCTTATGATTTCTTTTTTCCTGCTCACCTTCTCATGCTTCTCTTTCTTCTTTATTTGAAAGTCAAATTTTCTGTTCAGCTCTGGTTTTTTCATCAAGAATGTTTGAAAATCCTCTATTTCACTGAATGACCATATTTTCCCCTGTAGCATTATACTCAGCTTTGCTGGGTATGTGATTCTTGGTTTTAATCCTAGCTCTTTTGACCTCCAGAATATCATATTCCAAGCCCTTTGATTCCTTAATGTAGAAACTGCTAGATCTTGTGTTATCTTGATTTTGTTTCCACAATACTCAAATTGTTTCTTCCTAACTGCTTGCAGTATTTTCCCCTTGACCTGGGAACTTCAGAACCTGGCTGTAACATTCCTTGGAGTTTTCTTTTGGGGATCTTTTTCAATAGGCAATTGGTGAATTTTTTCAAATTCTATTTTGCCCTCTGGTTCTATAATATCAGGGAAATTTTGCTTGATAATTTCTTGAAAGACGGTGTCTAGGATTTTTTTTTATAATGGCTTCCAGGTAGTCCAATAATTTTTGAATTCTCTCTCCTGGATCTATTTTCTAGGTCAGTGGTTTTTCCAATGAGATATTTCACATTACCTTCTATTTTTCATTTGTTTGGATCTGTTTAATAGTATCTTGATTTCTCATAAAGTCAGCTTCCAATTGCTCCAATCTAATTTTGAAGGAGTTATTCTCTTTAGTGAGTTTTTGAAATTCCTTTCCCATCTGGCAATTTCAGCTTTTTAAGGCATTCTTCTCCTCATTGGTTTTTTGGGCCTTTTTTGTCATTTGAGTTAGTCTGTTTTTTAAGATGTTATTTTCTTCAGTGTATTTTTGGGTCTCCTTTAGCAGGCTGTTCACTGACTTTTCATGAATTTCTTGCATCATTCTCATCTTCCCAATTTTTCCTCCACTTCTCTTACTTGATTTTCAAAATCCTTCTTGAGATCCTCCATGGCCTGTAGCCAATTCATATTTTTCTTGGTAGCTTTTGGTGCAGAAGTTATGATTTTGCTGTCTTCCTCCCACTCCATGCCTTGATCCTTTTTGTCCCCCAAAAAGGATACTATCATCTGTTTGTGCTTCTTCTGCTTGCTCATATCGCTAGCCACTTACTTGACTTTTGAGCTCTTTGCCATGGTAGAACTCTGCTTCCAGAATGGAGAGAGCTGTGTCCACAATTGCTGGGGTTTTTGCAGCTGCTGGAGCTATTGGGAGGGTGCTCTCTCTACAGCACCCACAAATTCTGGCTCACTGGTCACACACCCCAGGACCACTACCTAAGACCATGATCCAGATCCAAGCAGGTTAAAGCAAAAGCCATTACTCTCTGAATGGTCACTTGGTCCCCCTACAATCTGCAGGCCAGGAGCTCTGGAAGCAGCCATGTGGCAGTGGCTGCACAGCCACCATGCCTCCTACGCTTCTTGCCCTGGGGAAAGGGGATGGACTCTGTTCTTTCATTCTTCCCTGTGCCAACGGAACTCCACACTGACCTTCTACTTTGTCTTTGGTGTTTGTGGGTTGAGAAGTCTGGAAAATGCCACAGCTGCTGGTGATTCACTTTCCTGAAGTCTGCCCAGGCTGCTGCTGGTCTGGGCTGCCCTGGGGCCTGAACCATGCAGCTCCTGTTGGACCATGCTTGGCTCCCAGCTCAGTGCAATAGACCCTTCCTGTCTGCCTGCTAGGATTCCTTCAGTGGGAGATTTGTTTCTCTCTGTCACTATGGGTTCTGTAGCTCTAAAATTTGTTTAGATTCATTTTTTACATGTATTAGAAATTATTGGAGCTCATGCCAATTTTGTGCTTCTACTCTCTCATCTTGGCTTTGCCCAAACTGACTCACTTCTTAAAGTGTCCTATACACTGAACGGACACTGCCTCACTCAAAGTGAGAATATGAAAAGTCCTTAGCTTAAAAGGGTTAAGGTCTTCCACTGCATCCTGGGCCATCTCTAGTCATCCTGATTAATATCTGGCCAATGGACCCAGATGGCTTTGGAGGAGAAAGTGAGGCTGGTGATTCTGTACAACCCTCCCTCACTCAAATCAAAGTCAAGTGCAAGTCATGTCATCATCATCCTGATGTCATGGTCCTCCTCAAGAATGAAGGACAAACTACAACCACAACCATCATTCTAATGCTGGCTTCATTACTTCAGTGAAGTAACTGGGTTCTCAGAGGTCATGGTATGCTTAGAAATGTATGATTGGAAAGTGGTGACATAAGAAAAAGAATCATTTAAATGTTTTTAAAATAAATTCAGGTACCAATTTCACAGCTTTTTTTTACTTCTTTTAGGGTCCTACATCAATGTAAACACCAATAATATTCCAGAGAGTCAATAAAGAAACATAATCACTTGATCCCCACCTTGTGAAAGAGAGATGAGTGACTGAGAGTACAAAATAACACTTCTGGGGGGACAAAAATTGTGAAGAGAAATGAGAAGGATGCAAGAAAATCATGAAAAGAGAGTCAAACACCTGACTTAAGAAAATAACACCTTAAAAAACAGACTAACTCAAATGGCAAAAGAGGTCCAAAAAGCCAATGAAGAGATGAATGCCTTAAAAAGCTGAATTTGCCAGATGGAAAAAAGAATTTCAAAAGCTCATTCAAGAGAATATTCCTTCAGAATTAGATTGGAGGAAATGGAAGCTAATGACTTTATGAGAAATAAAGACACAAACAGATCCAAACAAATGAAAAAAAATAGAAGGCAATGTGAAATATCTCATTGGAAAAACCAATGACCTGGAAAATAGATCCAGGAGAGAAAATTTAAAAATTATTGGACTACGTGAAACCCATGATCAAAAAAAGAATCTGGAAATCATCCTTCAAGAAATTCTCAAGGAAAATTGCCCTGATATTTTAGAACCAGAGGGCAAAATAGAAATGGAAAGAATTTACCAATTCATTGTAACAGTTATCCCTTGCCTCTTCTCCATGAGATAATTTACCCCATTCTTTCTCTCCCCATCTGATCTCATTATATTCTTCTTTAACCTCTCAATTCACCTTTTAAATATTATCCCTCCCTATTCAACTGATCCTGTGCCTCCTGTCTATGTATACCTGTACACATATATATACACACTCAAATATGTATTCATATGCACATATACCCTCCTATATAGACAAATATATGTGTGTATACATATATACAATTATATTCCCTTCAACTATCCTCATACTGAGAAAAGTTTCATAAGTTACAATTATTGTTTTTCCACATAGAATTGTAAATAGTTCAACTTTGAAAAGTTCCTTATGATTTCTTTTTCCCATTTACCTTCTCATGCTTTTCTTGCTTCTTCTATTTGAGTGTCAAATTTTCTATTCAACTCTGTTTTTTTC
>JAQQSW010018812.1:0-11172 GCA_028646575.1 Pseudocheirus occidentalis | reverse complement strand
GGATCCAGGCCTCTCAACGCAAGAGCACTTGGCCCTGATCAATCGATTCAGCCCCTCTGCGGAGTCCACAGGCCAGGGGCTCTGAAGCAGCCTGGTGGGGGCCACTGCTGCTGGTTCCAGTAGTTCTCCTCCCCCACTGCTTCCTTGCCCCGGGGGCACATTGGCCGAACTGCTTTATCACTCCCAAATTAATTTTCAAAGTTTCACTTTCACTAACCGGCACTGACTGAAGCTCCCCTCAGGCAGGTGCTTTAGATTTTCTTTGAAGTAGACTCATGTTGTGGCTTGGGAAGCTCCGCTCCTCATGGCTGCCCTGGGGCCTTGCCTGGCCATGGCTGCTGTTTTGGGCTGGCTGGATCTCTGCTCCACTAGGGGTGCTAGCTGCCCCTCTCCTGTCCTGTTCCTCATGCCTTGGAAGATGTGGAGGTGCTGGAGGCTGTAGAACCGCTGCAGGCTAGCTGCGGGGCTCAGTTCAGCTCAGCCCAGCTCCTTCCCACCGTCCCAGGCCTGGCCGAGGTTTCGGCTTCAGGCTGTTCCAGCCTCCACTTGGGGGGTGGGGGGGCGTGCTGAGCCCCTGCTGCCGAGCCGCCTTCAGCAAGAGATGTGATCTCTGCATTTTTGTGAGTCTGAGAGTCCTAGACTTTCCTAGACTTTGTCTGGGCTCGTATTTTCTGGGTGTTTAGGGTGGCGGTGTGGGAGCTGCGGGACCTTGCTGCTTCTACACCGCCATCTTGGCTCCGCCCCCGATAGTTCCCCAAACACTTTTCTACTGCTCTCGGATTTCAGACTTTTAATGTTCAGCCCTCACTAAAACATAACAAGGAAAGTAATACTGATCTTTAAAATAACTCATGTAATGAAATACAGAAAATCACATTTATATTAATTTTTGCCTCTGTTCTTGCACATCTTTTGTGCATAATTGAGAATAGATTGTGTCAATTTAAAAATGATGTGATCTTAGTCAAGAAAAATTTTTTTTGCTATAAAACATTTCCTTAAATAGGATGCAAATAACAAAGTTGCTTTAAAATATTTTATGGGATTAGCTGAGATATTCTTTACTTTTATTTTTTGTTCTTTATGAATATAAATTCTTTTGGGGACAACTTCCATATCAGTAGTATGGGTACTTCTTCTGCTGATGCATCTCCCAGGTTATTCACATATATATTCTTTTTCTGTATAGGTTATCACAGACTCTGAAAGTTTAGGAAAAAATATTTTTTATTGGTGTCCTTCCTTTCTAAATGGACTGTTGCCTTCCTAGGTCCTTTAGGTCCTTCTAGTTCTTAAAGATTCCATAAAGTATTCTCTCGTTGCTTTTGACTACCTACATACCGCGCTTTGAAAATAAATTATTGCTGGTACTAGTTCATGCTGTTGATTGTTCGTGGTGTTTCTTAAGTATTCTTTGCTTATACTAATTCTTAATGTTCTCATTACTCATTCAATTCATAGCTTAATTAAATTTGTGAAGACATGATGTGTTTAGAGCAGTGGTGGTGGAGAGGGCGGTCAGTTTGGGTTTGGATCCTGCTTCTCACACTTTGTAGCTGTGCGACCTGTGGGAAGGCCCCTTCCTTCACCGAATCTCAGTCCTTCACCTGCAACCTCGGCCCAGCAACCCAGCGTGTGTCACCTTCACCGCAGGGTGCTTAGTAGATCACGAAGCGCTAGGTGGATATCAGGTATCTTATCATTACCAATGATAGTCAGTGTTAACCAACATTTATATTACAGCTTCGTTTACAAAGCCCTGTCCTCAGAATATCTCTGTAAAGTAGATAGCACAGACACCCTTATCCCCTTTTGTAGAGGAGAAATGGTCTCTGAGAGGTTGATGGACTCGCCCTGAATCGCCTAGCCAGGGGTCAAACAAAGATCTTTTGATATGCTCTTTCTACCAAAATAATGTCTTCCTAATGCAATGGTAACGTAAATAACGCAGTCATACATTTCCATCCGGAAAGAGTCTTAGACTCGTCTACCTCCATCACACTTCTGGACTCCACCCACTTCTCTCTGTTCATACAACCACCATCCTAGTGCAGGGATTCGTTACCTCATCCGGACTATCCCAGGAGCTCCCTGACTGGTCTCTGGGCCTCATCTCCCTTTTTTAGCTCATTCATTCTATCGCTACAAAAATGGTCATAGTAAAGCATAGGTCTTCCATTCGTTCTCCTGCTCCGTAGACTCCAGCGACTCTCTATTGTTGAGGTTTAGGGTTTAGGGGTGCTTGAGTCCCCAAAATACCAACACACCAGGTCCTGACAAATGAGTTCGACTCAAGCCTTCTCTCAGCCAAAGTAAAACAATGTTTATTAAAGATTCGCCATAATGGATAGACTTTTAAGAAGCCTAAGTATTTATAACACTTGTATCGGACAAATAAGTCAGAACAATCTGACGTAGACTGAGTCTGAAATAGATTGAATCAGCACCATCATGGAAGCAAGATGAATCTTATATACGGAGACTGTGAGAGGGATCTAGGGGTGGTCTAGAGGAGGGATTTGGGGAGGGTCTTAAGGAGGAATCTAAGGAGGCTCTTGGGGACTTAGGTTTGACTCCAGGAATAGGATAAAGGGTGGGAAATAGCTGAAGGTTACCTGGAGATGACCAACAAGGAGGGCTAGGCTACTAAGGGTAACAGATTTGGGTATAGATGTTTTGATAGGATCACGGGTGGGAAGTAGCTGGACGGTGGAGGGCTAGGCTAGGTTGAGTAACAGAAATTTGGCCCTAGAGATAATGAAAGGCTTATGGCTTCAGGCAAATTCTTCATCTAGTGGGAAGATTCCAGGGAGTTCCAAGCCTGTACTCCATCATCTATTATGTCTTAGAATCAAATATAAACATACCTCTGTTTGGCATTCAACTCCTTTCACAACCAGCTCCAAACTACCATGATATTCCATCTCCCATCCCTAGGAGTACCTTTCTTTTTACCTCTTAAAATTCCTCCTTTCTTCCAAAGCTCAGTTCATGCCTCACCTACATGAAGCATCTAGTGCCTTCCCTCTCTCCCCTAAAAAAATTATGTTGTTTCTATTTTGTACATATTTTGCTTATATTTATGTATAAATATATATATATAATACATATATAAATATGTCTGCCAATTAAATATAAGTTCCTTGAGGGCAAAGACTGTTTCACTTCTCTCTTTGTATCCCAGGCACAGTGTCTGGCATATAGTAGACACTTAATAAATGTTTGTTAAATGATTGTTGACTAATCTAGAGGAAACAGAGAAATTAAATGCCTTGCCCAAGGTGACAGAGTTAGTTATTAGCAGAAGTGGAATCCAGAATCCTGGTGCTTGGCCTCTTCCACTCAAATTAACTAATCTATAGAAACTGGAAAACAGACACTTGACAGCTTTAAAGGAAAAGTCACTTGTACATAAAGTAGATTTACTGGAAAAAATAGCATTGCAGAACATAATATTATAGTCAGTACTTTTTAAAAGTACCTGGGTATTTTTTATTTACTTCTTTGTATACCAAAGATTTCATCACCTAAAGGGGAGGGCTCACTGTTCAAGAAATATCTTTTCTTCAGCTGATTGAAGAACAAGAAAAGAAGAGTCCATACACGTAAGTTTGTTCCCTTTTTATTCCTGGCACAACATAAGACCTTTAGCAGTGCTTTTTTTTTTTCATTCATTCACTCATGTTGATATTTTTTACATTTTCTTTCCATAACACATTTCCCCTTTCTTAAATGCCTCAGCAGAAAAATAATCTTTTGTGAGTTAAAACTTTAAAGAGTATCGTATGTGTGTTTATGGGAAATCTGGAAATTATTGAGATGTTAAAACAAAAGGCTTCAGTAAAACTCTAGAAACCACACTTGTCTTTCAGAATATCATTTTTGATTTTGCTTTCAATAAACAGGCATATTTCTTAAGCAAATCCAAAAGATGAAAATACCAATTTGGTTCAAAAAACAAAAAGCTAAGAAGTTATTTTTCTATTTGCAGGATTTGACTCCAAAAACTCACAATATTATTATTTGTATACTAAGCTCTCCTGAAGCATTTAAAATATTATTTGATTTATATTTAAGGGAGGCATACCTCCAGAAGTATAATTCTAACCTGGGTTGGAAGGAAAAGCTTCAGTATTAAGCTTATGTAGCTTATGTTAAAATAGTACTTAAATAAAATTTATTGCATTTTACATCTAGCCAGAGTAGATTGTGAGGAGGATTTCATCGTAGAACCTGAAAAGTTGTTTGTTTAACTTTTGTTTATTTATCCTTTGACTAGTAACTAATTAATATTAGTTAGAACCATTAAAGGAGCTGCATATAGAGACATTGCCACTGTTGTTTAGAATTTTTAGATTGTAGAGGAGGAGGAGGAATCATACTTTGTTTAGGTTAGATCTGATATGGGGAGCTGGGCAAGTGGGGAAAACTCCTACTGGTTCAAGTTTGTCTTTGATATACCCCTCTTGTCCTACCTTCAAGTCATATTTTCATCCACTGCTCCCTGAACTGCCTAAGTCCCTCCCAGCAGGCCTGTCCTTACCCAACAGTGTCCTATTTTCAATATTTATTTCTTCTTTCCACCATCAAAAATAGATCTGCCTTCACATAATTATCACCTTGGCAAAGATGGCTAAATATTGATAAATATGTTGTCTCTTTAAGAATATTAAGATTTTTAGAGGGGCTTTAGTGACTAAAATCATTCAGTCACTAGGCATTTATCAAACACTTAGTATGTGCCAGGCACTGTTTAGTTCTGGATATACAAAGAAAGGTAGAAATGTAGTCCTTGCTCTCAAGATCTCTAATGGGAAAGATAACATACAAATAATTATGTGCTTACAAGCTATAGACGGATGCAATCATCTCAGTGAAAGAAATTTTTGGAGAGTGGGGAGGAATCCTGAAAAGGTGGCATTTGAGCTGAGTATCTTAAAAATGAAGGCGATAACTCAAATACTTTAATTTCAGGCAGGTGATAGAGATTTTCACATTTAAATAATACTATTCTGATGATTGATTAATTATGGTTGAGAAAAAAAACCTAAAGCTTTCCTTAAACCACTTAAATTTCTTTTGTCTTTCCTGAAACAAGGTACAGATTCTTATATTGTATATCTTTCTTTCTCTGATCTGCTTTTTTTTTCAAATTTAAAAAGGTTTTAAATTGTTTCTCCTTCCTACTGCCCCTCCTTAAACTCAACACTTAAAAAACAAATCCCCACATTGATCATGTCTAAAAATGCGTGTGTCCTTCTGTCCATCACTTCTCTGGATGGAGGTGGGTGGCATGGGGTAGTTCCACCTTAGTTTCCACTTTAAGACTACTATGAAAACAGCTGCTATAAATACTTTTGTACTAGTGGATCCTTGATCAGCTTACTTTTTAACTTCTACAACTTTTGACTCTCAGGCACTGATCCATTAAAGCACCAGCTTGGTATTTAAAATCCATAATGCTGTTTGAGTAGCATTTCTTGTTTCCTCTTCCCAGGAGATACGTGGCAGTCTGAGCTCGTGGAATGTTGTATATACTGTCAGATGTGTTTGCTTTTGCATTTGTTTTATTAAACTGTTTCTCTTTGTTACCGGGGAAGGTTCAATGCCCTTGAGAGAAGGGGGATGAAAGGGTCACATTGGGAAATAAATGTGATGTAAAAACTAAATGAAAGGCTCTGATTTTTAAAGAGGAAAAGAGGAAAAAAGAATATTTGTTGTGTGGTACAGTTGTGCTGATCAGGGGAAGAGATGCCTTTTTATTAGATTGCACCTCTCCACTGGGGTATTTGAGTTGCATCTGTTATCCACTCCCCATATGCTCAGTTGAATGTGTGCTGTACACTGGGCAGCAAGGTAGCCAAAAAGAAAATAAAACTACAGGCACTACATACATCTCCTGCTCTCTTCCTGATTTAATCCTACCTGATTAAATAAATGCCTAAACCACTTTTTGCAACTTTAAAAATTACTTGGCAATAAAGGAATCTAGAATGTGCAAAAAAGTATATCCATTGTTTCTTTTTCTGGTCTCAGCCACAGCTAGCTAGCTAAAAGTAGTAGAAATACTGCATTTTCCAGTTAATAGAAGTAGTCCATATGGACAATTTAACATAAGGACAATTACTTAAAAAAAACTAAAAAAATTATTGACTTTTATTTTACCATTTTATCCATTTATATGGGTCTTAATCATGAATTCTCATATATGGTTAAGGGGAAGTTGGAGAGTTTGGGAATGTCAGGTCATTGGCACAATTTGAATAAACAGAAACACTGCCAAGTTCATTGACTCTTTTGCAAAACTGCCTTTAGAGACCATCTAAGTCATAGACATGTCTATTTTCTTTAAGTGTTGACCTTGTAATGGTCTGAGGATCATTGTCGCAACTCAGACTCTCAATGGGGAGTCAGGTCCCCCAGAGCCGGGCTACATATTCCCTTCAGAGATCTAGGGCTACCATGGAGGGGCTGGGGATGTCTGTTGAATGCCTTCAACTTGAGCCCCATTCTGGTGTGTTCTTTCCCAGTGTCATTTCAGTAACATTTAACCAGTTAATGTCAATTAACTTTTACAAAAGAGTATTTACATTGCAAGCCTGGAAGCTACAAAGCATTCTTCCTCAACACCTGGAGGCTTCCTCTCCCTTATATCACCTTGGTACCTGGGGAGAATTAGCTCTAATTGAAAACAGTTTATATGAGCCATTCACCCCACCAGTTTCACCTGCCCACTCAGCCTAGCTGGTGGATGAATTGTTGTCTCTTCTTATCTGCCTTCTGTTCACTTCTATGTTGGTTCAAGTATGTTGTCCAGGACTTCACTTCTTATTGGTCTCAGGTGTCAGTAAAATCAAAAATGGACCCCCCAGTTCTCTTGACCTTTAGAAGCTCATGAAATCATAGCCTTGTCCAATGCTCCTTCACCTAAGAGCAAGAAAGAATAGACAGGGCAGACATGAGAAAACAACCATATCATATACATGGCTTGCCTGGTGACTTGGGTAGGCAGCTCCTTCCCTACCCAGACACTTACCACACTCCTCACTTGAATGCAGCCAGATAAAAAAGATAGCCCAAATCATCTGGTTAGTGCCATTTGTAAGCATTCTTAGTTCTGGCTTAGAAGCCTATTGAAAGGCTTCTCTTCTTCAGACAGACTTGAAACAATACCTGTGCTCTGAAACCCATATGGGGATTCTGTCATCAGAGTGTGCCCATAAGGACAAGGCTCTAATTGGACAAGCCCAGTCCCTTGTTACATAAGGATAAAAAAAAAAAGTTTTTCAAGTGCCTTTACAAGGAATCCTTGTGTTTTGTTTTTAAATGCTTGGACAATTCAAAATTAAGTAGAACTTTAAAAATCAAAACCACCTTTATATAAGGACAAATATAGAAACTTAATTTTTCCTTTCTGTAAAATCTGTATTTTTTTGGTTTTTATTGCTATCTTTTACCTTTATATCATCTTTATTTCCAAATATATCACTTTTTCCTCTCCTAGCCAGAGAGCTAACCCTTATAATAAATTATTTTTAAACCAACAGGGAAAAAAAGTAGTTAACAGTATATGATTTGAATCTGATAGTACTTACACTGTTCTATTCCCATATTCCTTCCCATCTGCAAAGAAGTGAGGAAAATACATCTTTCCTGTGTCTACTTTAGGGTTAGATTTGGTCATTATAATTATGTAATATTCCATTCCTTTTGTTGTTTTTACTTCCATTTACATTGTGGTCATTATGTATATAATTTTCCTGATTCTGATCATTTCAGTTTGTATCGGTTCACATAAGAATTCCTATGCTTCTCTGTGTTCTTCAGATTCATTGCTTCTTAATACTCAGTTATTCACATACCACATTTGTTTTGTTATTCCTCAGTCAACTGGCTTCCTTGCCACTACAAAAAATACTGCTTCAAAACAACAAGCATTTATTAAATGTTTACTGTGTGCCAAGCCAAGTGGTGAGTGGTAGAGATACAAAGAAAAACAGCCCCTGCCCTCAAGGAGCTTGTATCCTAAAGACAGCATGAGTATGAATATCAATAGGCGCCTATAAGACAACATATGGAATTGATGGTTGGTAACATTAGAAGGAAAGACACTAGTAGCTGGGGGGGGGGGAAGAGTGGAGAGAACAGACTCCTATGGAAGGTTACATTTGAAGAGTCTTGCAGGAATCCAGAGATTCTAAGAGGTATAGGTGAGAATGGGAAGCATTCCAGGCATGAGGGACCTGGGGAGCATGGAGACAGGAGATGGAGAGACTAGGACTCAATGTCTAGAACTGGAAATCATCATCTTAAAGATGATAATTGAACCTATGGGAGCTGAAGAGATCACGAAATTAAATAATAGAGAGAACCAAAACGAGGGCAAAGGGACAGAGTCTTGAGAGATACCTACAGTTAGTGGTTATGATGTGGATGAACATCCAGATAGGTTGGTGGAGAACTAGTATGAAAACTCAAAGAAGAGAGAGCATCCAGGAGGAGAAGATCAAAAATGTCATGCTACAGAGAGATCAAGAAAGATGAGGACAGAGAAAACACCATTAGATTTTGGCAATTAAGAGATTATTGGTAACCATGGAGAGAGCAGTTGTGGTGGAATGATGAGGTCAGAAGCCCCACTGCAGAGGGAGAAGAGAGGAAGTGAGAGTACCTACTGAGAATTACTTTTTTCAAGGAGTTCTGCTAAGAAAGCGAGAAGAGACATAGGAAGATAACTAGCAACAATAATGAAAGTGCTGAAAATGAAGTAGAGTTTACAAGATAGCAACAATTTGGATAAGGACTGAAAAAAAATCATGTACTTGAATCTTTCCAAAGACAAAGAGTCTTGATATTGTGCTGGCAAAGTATTTGGATATTTCATTGATTTTTAAAGTTTTTATCTGGATATTTAGCATCCTATAAATGGTGTAAGTTATAGTCATGGAAATAGTATATATGTACATGTGTATTTATGGAGATATAGATACGTACACACACATCTTGTCTTTTTAGTGAGAATTCAAATATTTTGTTTTGTTTTCCTATTGCATCTTGCATGAGGACAAAAGGCAAAGGTCAGGTTAGGATAAAGCTTTTACTAAACCTGTTGATTGCTCAAGGCAGCATTTTCTGTTATAATCCAGAACTAAATTGTCCCTTTTTAAAGAATTAACCTGAACTTGTCTGCACCTATATTACTGCTAACAATTAAAACAGTATGCAGTATAGCATAAACACTTGGCAGACTATTGTGAATGATAGAATTACTCTCATTTTTAAGATTAGTAGATTAAATTGACCGTTAACATTTATGTTGTCAAAAGTTTTATTGTATGTGCAGAAGTCTTTGCCTTCAGAAATGATAACAGACTCTGGAGGCTTGTAGGGAAAAGGGAATTTCTATTGAGTCGTTTGTGGTTATAGAAGAAATGGATACCAGACCAGAATTTCCATAATATTAACTAAAATTCGAAGGTTAAATCTACTTTTATAGTTAGCTAGGGTAGTGAGGCAGCTATTAGACACAGAAATTATTTGAAAGACTTGTTATGACAATGTCACAGAGTCTACCCAATTTATCTTTAAATATGTGTGCACATACACACATGTATTTTATGTATGTATGTATGTATGTATGTATGTATGTATGTATTTGCTTTTAGTTTACAACATTCAGTTCCACAGACTTTTGATTTGCTTCCCCTCCTTCTCCTCCCCCTCCCTCTCATGGCGGTATGCAGTCCGATATAAGTTCTACAAATACCTTCACATTAAACATTAGTCAAAGAAGGATTATAACCAATGGAATGAACAATGAGAACGAAGGAACAAAACAAAACGAAAAAGAGAGAAAGCAAGTAGTTTGCTTCAATTTGCATTCAGACTCTAACTCTTTCTCTGGATGTGGATATCTCTTTCCATCATGAGTCCTTTGGAGTTGTCTTCTAACCTTGCATTGCTGAGATGAGTCCAGTCTACCAAAGTCAGTCATCACAGATATAATGTGTCTGTACTTGTGTACAATGTTATCTTGGTTCTTCGAGGAGCCACCTTCTTAACTCAGCCTAGCATTGTACTGACCCAGTAACCAAGACACAGTGCCCTACAATCAAGGGAACAATTCATCCATCACCT
The DNA here is from genome assembly GCA_028646575.1 of Pseudocheirus occidentalis. Lineage (NCBI taxonomy): Eukaryota > Metazoa > Chordata > Mammalia > Diprotodontia > Pseudocheiridae > Pseudocheirus > Pseudocheirus occidentalis. Next base: position 1,035 of record JAQQSW010018812.1, on the reverse strand, counting down.
AGCCCACACCCAGAAGTAAACTTGATGGAGAGAATGTTTTGTAGCAACTACTTTAGACTTAAGTTCACTCTCTCTAGGGACTTATGTAGTAGAAGATTGTGTACTTTTGGCTTGGGATGTTATTGTAGTTCAGTAATTAGTTAAAAGATATTAGGGAGATTTTAACTGGAGATTGATGTTGGTTGGAACACAACTGGTGGGGGCTTGCAAGCAATAGTTTTAGAAAGATACTCCCCCTCATACCCTTTCAGGGTTGCCTAAAATCCTAAGGAGACAAGTAGTAGCTACTTTCTAGGATCCTTACTTGCTTAGTCTGAGTAGCCCTAGAGCTAGCCCTTTGGGCTACCCTTTGTATCCTCAGCATCTAGCAAAATATCCAGCACATTTTGTGTTGTTCAGTAAATCACGTTTGATTCTTTTTGACTCTGTGGACCATTGCGCACCATAAGGTTTTCTTTTTTTTTTTAATTTAATTAATTTATTTTCTTGTTTACATCACTCATTTCTACGAGATTTTGAGTTACAAATTTTCTCCCTATCTTTCCCCTACCCACCACCTCAAAGCAGCCATCCCACTGTATAGCCCTTTCCCCAATCTGCTCTCTCCTATGTCCTCCCCCATCACGCCTCTGACTTTCTGGTGGGGCAAGATGGGTATCCCTTCCCCAGTGCCTGAATATCTTAATTCCCAGTTGCATGTAGTTAATAATAATAATTATTATTATATATTTTTTAAACATTTGATTATAGAACTTTAAATTCTAGATTCCTTCCCTTCCTCCCTTGTCACCCACCCCCACTGGAAAGACAAGCAATTCAATTCAGGCTGTACATGTGTAGTTATGCAGAGCATCTCCACAATGGACATATTGTGAGAGACTGATTATATGCCCCTCCTTCCTATCTCACCCCCACCTTGTTCTATTCTCTACCCTGTCCCTGTCCCTTTACAGAAGTGTGTACTTCCAGTAACCATCCCCCCCCACCCTGCCCTCCCCTCCATCATCCTACCTCTCATCCCCATCCCCCCTACTC
>JAQQSW010018811.1:0-11172 GCA_028646575.1 Pseudocheirus occidentalis | reverse complement strand
AAGAATCACCTACTCAGCAAAATTGAGTATAATGTTCCAAGGGAAAATATGGTCATTCAATTAGGTGGAGGACTTCCAAGCATTCTTGATGAAAAAATCAGAACTGAATAGAAAATTTGACATTCAAATACAAGAAGAATGAGAAGGTAAACATGGAAAAGAATAAAAGAATTCATAAGGAACTTATCAAAGTTGAAATATGGAAAAATGATAAGTTATGAAACTTTTCTCAGTATGAGAATAGTTGAAAGGATTATAAGTGTGTGTGTGTGTGTGTGTGTGTGTGTGTATATATATAAATATATGCATGTGTGTATGTGTATATATATTTTATATTTATATATGTGTGTGTATACATACACATATATCTATATAGGAGGGTGCATATGGGTATGAATATATATGTGAGTATGTGTGTATATATGTGTACATAGACAGAGGGCACAGGGCCAATTGAATAGGATGGGATAATATTTTAAAAGGTGAAACTGAGAGGTGGGAGAGGAATAGTATGTGAGGAGACAAGGAGAGACAGAATGGGGTTTATCTTCTCATATAGAAGAGGCAAGGGATAGTTGTTACAATGTAGGGGAAGAACAGGAAGGCAAAAGTGAATGAGTCAACATTGCTCTCATTGAAGTTGGCTTAGGGAAGGAATGACATGCACTCTAAATTGGTTATCTTGGCCTACAGGAGAGTTGGGAGAAAGGGGATGAGAGGAGGGAGGATGGAGGAGAGGGCAGGTTGGAGGGGGAGGGTTGTTAGAAGCACACACTTTTGTAAAGGGACAGGGACAGAGTAGAGAATTGAACAAGTTGGGGGTGGAATAGGAAGGTGGGAAGTATACAGGGACTGGGGTAGGGAGATTCATCTTGCCCTCCCAGAAAGTCAGAGGGGTGATGGAGGCGGATATAGGAGGGAGCTGATTCTGGGAGGGGGATACAGTGCAATCAGTGTTTTGAAGGGGTGGGTAGGGGAAAGATGGGAAGAAAATTTGTAAATTAAAATCTCATGGAAATGACTGATGTAATCTAAAAATAAACAAAAGTTTAAAAAAAATTGGAGAGCAAAGGAATAAAAGGAGCCTTTCTTAAAATGATAAGTAGCATCTACCTAAAGCCTTTAGCAAGCATTATCTGTAATAGGGATAAGCTAGATGCATTCCCAGTAAGATTGAGGTGAAATAAGGATGTCTATTATAACCACTGTTGGTAAATATTGTAGTAGAAATGTTAGCTTTAGCAGAAAGAGAAGACATAGAAATTGAAGGAATTAGAAGAGGCAAAGGACAAATTAAGTTATCACTCTTTGAAGATGACATGATGATATATTTTCCTCAAAAATCAAGTAATAAACTACTTGAAATAATAAACAACTTTAGCAAAGTTGCAAATATGAAATAAACCCAGCAAGAGACAGAAAGATAAATTCCATTTAAATTTATTGTAGACATTTAAAATATTTGAGAGTCTACCTGCCAAACACAGCCAGGAACTACATGAAAATTACAAAACACTTTTCACACAAATAAAGTCAGATCTAAATAACTGGAAAAACATCAGTTGTTCATGGGTAGGCCAAGCAAATATTATAAAAATTACAGCTCTACCTAATTTCCCTATTCTGTGTCAGAACAATCAGACTACCAAAAAGTTGGTTTATAGTGCTAGACAAGATAATATTAAAATTCATCTGCAAGAACAAAAAGTTCAGAATATCAAAGGAATTAGTGAAATAATATCCTAGGTAAAGCAGCCTATCCATACCAGATGTTAAATTTTATTATAAAGCAATGATCATCAAAACAACTTGGTAGTGACTAAGAAATAGAAGAGTGGATCAGTGGAATGAGTTAGGTACACAAGATGCAATAGTCAATGATTATAGCAATCTACTGTTTGATAAACCCAAAGACCCCAGCTTCTGGGATAAGAACTCACTATTTGACAAAAACTGCTGGGAAAACTAGAAAATAGTATGGCATAAACTGGGCATAGACCAACATAAGACACCATATACCAAAAGAAAGTAACAAGATTAGTAGGGAAGCAGAAAACTGGGGAAGAATTTTTACAACCAGAGTCTCTGATAAAAGTCTTATTTCTAAAATATATAGAGAACTGAGTCAAATTAACAAGAATACAAGTCATTCTCCAACTGATAAATGGTCAAAAGATATGAACAGTTTTCTGAGAAAGAAATTAAAGATATCTATAACATATGAAAAAAAGCTCTAAATCACTATTGATTAGAGAGATACAAATCAAAACAACTCTGAGCTACCACATCACACTTCTCAGATTGGCTGACATAGCAAAACAGAAAAATGTTAAATGTTGGAGAGGATATGGGAAAGTTCAAACACTGATTCACTGTTGGTTGGAACTGCGAGTTGATCCAAGCATTCTGGAGATCAATTTGATACTACACCCAAAGGGCTAAAAAATGTGCATGGCCTTTAACCCAGCAATACCACTTCTGGGACTGTATCCTGAAGAGATCATAAAAATGGGAAAAGGATCCACATGTACAAAAATATTTATAGCAACTATTTTTGTGGTGGTCAAAAACTGGAAATCAAGGGGATGCCCATCAATTGGGAATAGCTAAACAAGTTAGTGTATATGAATATAATGGAATAATATTATGCTATACAAAATAATGGACAGGCAGGCTTCAGAAAATCCTGGACTTATATGAACTGATGCTGAGTGAAAAGAGCAGAAGCAGGAGAACCTTGTACACAGTAACAGCCACAGTGCGTGAGGACTTATTTTAATATACTTAGACATTCCGAGCAATGCAAGGACCTAAAACAATTCCAAAGGACTCATGATGGTAAATGCCATTCACATCCAGAAAAAGAATTATGGATTCAGAATGCAGAGTGAAGCATACTATTTTCTTTTTTGTTTTGTTCTGTTTTCTTTCTTGTGCTCTCTCCCATTCTTTATAATTCTTCTATGCAACATGACTAGTGTGAAAATGTGTTTAATAAAAATATATGTGTAGAGTCATATCATATTGCATACCTTCTTGGGCAGAGAAGAGTGAATGGAGGGGGAGAAAAGTCAAAACTTACAAAAGTCAATGTTAAAACTAAAATTAAATAAATTAATAAATTTTTGAAAAGAAAAAAATCTCTTCGGGGAATATAGTACTAGGAGTGATCCTGCTAGTTATGCATGGTTTTATAGCCTTTAGGCATAATTCCAAATTGCTCTACAGGATGGCTGAATCAGATCACAATTCCACTAATAACACATTAAAGTCTAATTTCTTCTTACATCCTCTGCAACATTTACTATTCCTTTCCTTGACTATTAGTAAATCTAATAGGTAGGAGTAAGTGCCTCAGAATCATTTTAATTTGCATTTCTCTAATCAATAGTGAGTTAGGGCATTTTTTCATATGGCTATATAGAGCTTTGATTCTTTTATCTGGAAATTGTTCATAACTTTTGATCATATATCTTTTGGGGAATGGTTCATATTTTTTATAAATTTAATTCAATTCTCTACATATTTGAGAAATAAGTATTTTATAAGAGAAACTATTCATACATGCTTCATCTGTTTTATAACAGATTTAAAGTTGTAATCATTACATTATTTTCCTAATAAGCATACAAAATTCAAGTTACGATCAATCAATAGTCAAGTCTACTGACAATTCTTAACAAGCAAGTATTGGCAGGTGAGCATGTAAAGCATTGTCAGAAAGTTTAGCATGTATCAACAGGAGTATGTGTGTGTGCAATAAATTGCTTACAATACTATATAGTTATATGATGCAATAATGTGTCATAAAAATCCCAGTGCAAGAAAACAACCACAAATTTACAATAAATTATTGAATTTAAGGTGCAACATTTAATTTTTTTCTTATATATTTTTGAAATGACTGAAATTTTAACCACACACACACACACACACACACACACACACACACACAAACAACCCATTGCACTCTTAAAGAAAGTAGATTTCTGGGAGGAAGGGGGTGGAGAGTGTGGAATATTTTTTAAAAGGATAGTAGACCAAAAAAGTAAGGGAACCTCTGGACTAGATGAACTTTAAGGACCCATGGTGGTTTGATGATAGTAGTTTCCCAGAGAGGATTCTGGGAAGATGACAGAGTACGTCACAAAATTCCAAGCTCTCTAAATCTTACTCCATATAATAACACCTTAGGGCAAACAGAGGTTTGGTGGAGATAAACAAGAACAGGGGTATAACTGAGGTCCTCCTGGGACAATTTGAGAAGATCAGAATAAAAAATCCCAGGGCAAGGTTTGGTCCCTGTGAAGAGTAAACACTTCCAGGCTAGGTTCCTTTTTAACAGCAAGAGGATAAGCTCTTAAACAAGTGGGAAGCCCTGGAATTCCTTGGTTGAGAGGCTTCCTCAGCCCCAAGCACCAGAACTTTTACCCCAGGGTAGTGAAGGGGGTTGGGTATCTGAATCCAGGAAGATTAAAGGAACTTCTGCAGACAAGGAATGCCAGATCCAACTATGCTTAGAAGAGTTGCAGGGGCTAGAAGGAATCAGCATACACCAGCCTGGTGAGTGCAGAAGCAGTGGGGCAGAAAGCCCCTGGCTTTGGGTACCTACAGAAGGGTGGGGTTTGACTATGGTTTCAGGCTAAAGGGAAGAACTGAAGATCAGGAGCAAGAGGTACCATTCCCCATACCCCAGAGTTAGAGGTGGCTACAAATAACTAAGCAATCACCACAATAAATGCACAGGATCCAGCTACAGAAACTTATTATGGGAACAGAGATGACCAGGGTTCATCTTCAGAGGAGGAAATTGAAGTAAAGAAACCCTCAAAGAGTAATACTAAATGATTACCTTTCCATATTCTATAAAAAGAATTTATAGAAGACACAAGACTTAAAAATAGACTTTAAATATCAAATGACAGAGATGGAGGAAAAACTAAAAACGAAAATGAGAATAATCCAAGAAAAACAAGAAGGTCGTGAAAGGAAAGTCAACCAATTAGAAAAGGAGATCCAGAATCTAAAGGAAGAAAATGACACCTTGAAAACTAGAATTAGGCAAAGTGAAGCCAGTAAAATTATAAGAGATCAGAAAATGATTAAACAAAATGCGGATAATTTAAAAATAGAAGAGAAAGTGAAACATCTTATATTAAAAACAACAGATTTGGAGAATAGATCAAGAAGAGAAAATATAAAAATAAATGGACTATCTGAAAGTTACAATCAAAAAAAGAATCTTGATACAATAATACAAGAAATAATTACAGAAAATTGTCCTGAAGTATTCAAACTGGGGGATAAAATAGAAAAAAAAATTCATCAATCACCACTTAAAAGAGACCCTATGAGGAAAACTCATAGGAATATCATAGTTAAATTCTGAAATAACCAGCTCAACAATAAATTATTAAAAGAATCAAGATTAAAACAATTTAAATATGATAGTGCCACAATTAAAACTATACAAGACCTAGTAGCAGAAACATTAAAGGACCATAGGTCTTAGAACACAACATATTGAAGAGCAAAAACACTGGGACTCCAGCCAAAATTATCATACCATGCAAAGTTCACTGTTATCTTGAACGTGAAAAAAAATGGACATTTCATAAACTTTCAGATTTTCAAGACTTAATTTTTAAAAATTGAACTTATTAAACAATTCAACATACAAGAACCAACATAAATATAAGGCACTTAACAAAGTCTGATTATTAGGGACAAACTGTTTGGGTTTTTTTTGTATTTAAAATGTAAAATTTATGTCTAACATTCTTATTAATAATTGGATATATCATAAGAAAGATTGGGGAGAACCTAGGCATGATATGAATTTAAAAGGAAAAACCATTTAGGAACAGCTAAAAAGAGAAATTATTTTATACAAATGATGTGCAAGAGGAAGAACTGTTAGGTAGGAATTAGATGGGGGAAGAAGGCTGGTAGTTCTGGTAAGCTACTTTCAGTGGGAATGGATGTAGGAAGAAACAATACATATATAATTAGAAGATTGTAGAAGTCTTCTAAATTCAGAAGAAATAAAATGGTAAGGGCATAAGAAAGGTGGAGAGGACAAGGGAGGGATCTTTAGAGGGGCAGGTTAGAGAATGGATAAAAAGAGTATTAAAGGGTGTTTAGATTTATGGGAATGGGAAGATAGGCGAGGGATACTTGGAGAGGGGTAGGCAAGTAATAGGAGGGCAAGATGGTGGGTAAAAATAAAATATGAGAGGCAAGAGTGATAGGACACAAGAGATATACATATACATAACAACAAGGATCAGGACTACAATAGGTTCGGGAACATATATGTCTTTATGTGAATGTATATATGTATATGTGTATGTATATATAAGTATGGAGAAACATATCTAAATTTTATTGTGGTCTTTTGGGGAGATAAGAGAAGAAAGAACAAAGTAAAAAAGCACATAGCAGAGAAGAAAAGAAAACTCACAAGTAAGTAAAGAAAAGATGAACAATTCTCAACACAAAATGTTATTTATCGTATAGGCTTTCATGAAATGGAAATTTATTGTTATATATTTTATTTTATTTTATTTTTTACTAATAGTTTCTTTTTTCTTTTGTTTATTTTTAGTTTACATCCTTCCTTTTGACAAGATTTTGAGTTACAAATTTTCTCCCCATCTTTCCCCTAACCACCACCCCAAATTGGCAATTCCACTGTATACCTCCCTCCCCCAATATGGTCTCTCCTATAACCTCCCCCATTACCCTTCTGACTTTATGATAGGGCAAGACGGATCTTGCTACTCCAATGCCAGTTATCTTATTTCCCAGTTGCACGTAAATAATAATAATAATAATAATAATAATAATAATAATAATAATAATAATAACATATTTTTAAGCATTTGATTACAAAAATTTAAATTCTAGATTCTTTCCCTTCCTCCCTCATCATCCACCCCTATTGGGAAGGCAAAACAATTCAATACAGGTCGGATATGTGTAATTATGCAAAACATCTCCACAGTGGACATATTGTGAAAGACTGACTATATTTCCCCCCATCCCATCCCCCACTTGTTCTATTCTCTACTTAGTTCCTGTCCCTTTACAAAAGCATGTGCTTCTAACAATCCACCCACCTAACCTGCCATCCCTTCCTTCATCCCCCTTCTAATTCACTTTCCCCCTACTCTCCTGTGTGGCAAGATACCCAATTTAGAGTGTATGTCACTCTCTCCCTAAACCAGATTCAATGAGAGTGAGGGTAACCCATTCACTTTTACCTTCCTGTTCTTTCCCCTCCATTGTAACAGTTATCCCTTGCCTCTTCTATATGAGAGGATTAACCCCGTTCTGTCTCTCCGTGTCTCCTCTCATACCATTCCTCCCCAACCTCTCAATTTCACCTTTTAATATATTATCCCATCCTATTCAATTGATCCTGCACCCTCTGTCTATGTATACATATATACCACACTCACATATGTATTCATATGCATATATATACCCTCTTATATAGACATATGTATTGTGTATACATATACACATGTATATGTCCTTCAACTACCTTCATACTGAGAAAAGTTTCATAAGTTACAATTATTGTTTTTCCATGTAGGCATATAAATAGTTCAACTTTGATACATTCCTTATGATTCTTTTCCCTGTTTACTTTCTCATGCTTTGTGTATTTGAATGTCAAACATTTTATTCAGCTCTGGTTTTTTCATCAAGAATTCTTAAAAGTCCTCCACCTCATTGAATGACCCCATTTTATCCTGACACATTATACACAATTTTCCTGGTTAGGTAATTTTGAGTTTTAATCCTGGCTCCTTTGAAGTCTCCTTAGAATAAGAAGGAAGAGAAACTGAAGTGGCCAGGAACTAGTTAAATAGAAATTTCGTGGACTCGAGATAGGAGTCAAGAGACTGGCCAGGAAACAGTTAAGTGATACTTTGTGAAATTAGAAATCCAAGTAAAAGCCTTATGAACTAAAGATGAACTTGAGATAGAAGTCAGTGAACCAGCCTGGGAGCCGGCCTGGGGTGTGGGAACCAGCCTGGGGTGTGGAAGCCAGCCTGGGGTAATTTGTGTTTTTCTTCATTTTTCTTCTCCTTCGTGCTCAGGTAGTCATGCCCTATGCCTGTCCCCCTATCCATCACCCTCTGCCTCACCACCACCGCCTTGCCTTCGTAACAGCTTCTGTGTACACCTGCTTAGTAACAAATTATGTTAGTTGGACGATGTAATGTATAACGGATTCTGCACTCCTGAGCTAAAGGTTCTTCTCTCCTCCCAAGACAGCCCCAGCTGGCAAATTAAAGCTCCTAAAAACTTTATTTGGACTCTGTGGTCACTCTGCTAAGACTTGCTGTTTCAAAACCATCTGGAAACAAGAGATAGACTTTTCTAAGACTGGACAGACTTGAGTCCTGGGTTTCCTAAGGAATTACACAACCTAGGACCCTTCTGCCTTTCCCTTGCTTTCAATCAGCCTTAAGCCTTTCAGGAATTTTAGGAATCTCTTATCCCCTTCCCCTTCTTCATGTTGGCCTTTGCCAAATAAGGACATGAGCTAGTTTCCTGGTTTCTTGAACCACCTCCCAGCCAATAGGGGATAGTGGTGGGCTTCTTTGTTATTCATTTTTGGGTAAGGTTTTGCACAGAGGCTGAGAGCCAACCTCCCAGCCAATGGGAAAAGGGATGGAGGTGGGGGAGGAGGTTTGATTTCATTAGGGTATATATTCTTGTTCTGTCTTTTATAACATGACTCCTCCCCTTGATCGCCACCATGGAGAGGATTGCCCTTTTCCCTATGAGGGAAGAGAATAAAAACTTCCTGTTTCTTCCTCAAGACACCTCTGACTTTTGATTTTTCTTGGGTAGGAGATTTTTGGGGTCCTCGTGCCTCATACATGACTAAAAAAAAAAGAATCACTCTAGTGTTAGCCACATAATTTTAAGGATTATTGCTCCTAGCACCAATGTCATTGCCATCAAATCTTCTTTATCCAAATTGAATTAACTAGTAATTCCAATCATCTAGGATTTAAACTGTATTAGGACTACTGAGATGAATGGAAAAACTAGAAAGAAAGAATAATTTCTAGTTCATTATTAATCACCTTATGAATTAGACTAGCAAATAATCAATAAATTGATGGTTTCTCTCAGTAATCAAAGACTGTGGAAATAATCAAATGCTTTAATACCTTTGGAAAAGTGGATGCCCTGACAGGCAGAGATCAGCTCTGATTGGTGAACAATCAATGAGGGAGTAGACATTTTAATATGAAAGTGGGCCAAAAGTTTTCAGATCCTCCTGCTAAAAATTTAACTTAGTCATGAAACTCAACCTCTAGTACACCAGACAAAAGAATCTATCTCTATCCATACCACTTAAGTTGAATAATAAGGGTGATTTCAAGTGGAATGAGTCTAATGCTTTAATGTTGGAATTCTTCTAGAATAGACTCTATTTACACTTTAATCAGAGATAAGATCTTCCAGTTGGGTGCAGTCTGGTCAAAGATGGAAGAGTTTGTATCCAGAAGGATCAATCTGATCATCAGTTCTGTCCTTAAGAGGCTGACTTACCTTCATGAATTGGGTTTTTAATGAGGAAGTAAAAAAAGAAAAATCCTGGATACTGACATTTGTAACTGGTTATTAATAATCATTTCTCTCACTATCAATTCTATATCTCTTCTCTCAATCTTTTAGATTCAGAATCATAATCTGCTAAGGACAAAACGTCTCCAATTATTCAATTACACATGTTAAAATGTTTAGAAAAGCACTCTTCTAGGAACAATGAAGAAAAAATAAAATTAACCTCCCTCAAGAAATTTAAATTCTCATATAGGATATTCAACATGTGCACAGATATGACAAGGGAGGGAATTAAAAATGAAGTGAGTGTGAAGTACATTAGGCAAGGTTTTCTATAAGAGACGGCACCCAAGCCAAACATGGAAGGACCATAAGAAACAACCAAGGAAAGAAAAATCATAGAAAAGACTGATGATATACTGAATTTGGGGAGGAACAAATGACTAGTTTGCCTGGTACACATGCAAAAGGTAATAATACTGATGAGGAGTATGTTCTGGGAACCCCCTTGAGCTCTCATTGAATCTTTGAGGTAGAGGCTCTGTGAACTGCCTTGAACTCTTAATGAATCTTCCCATTTGATGAGGCATTTACATGAGGCCATAAGCCTTTCATTGTGGCTCTGCCCAAACTTTTGTTACTAGCTTGGTCCTCCATTGTCCATCTACTTCCCACCCTTGAGCCTATCAAAATATCTATACCCAAATCAACTGTTATCTGACCTCATTAACTCCTCCTGAAGACCCTCCCCAAATTCATTACTGGATCTGACCTCTTCCAACTCCTCCTGAAGACCTTCCCCAAACTCCTCAACTCCTCCCACAACTTTTCTGTATATAAGAGCATGTGTGTAAGAGCACCATAGAATGACCTAGCACAGATGCTCTGTGTCAAATACAGGCGAAATTTTAATAAATTTTGCTTTTCTTTGTCTGAGAGAAGACTTGAGTTGAACTAATTTGCCAGGACCTGGCTTGTTAGGATTGTGGGGTCTTGTGATGGTAATCAATTTGTTGGATATTTAGGGCTAAGTGGATAGGATACTTAGGGCTAAGTAGGTCAGATACTTAGGGCTAAGTAGATCAGATATTTAGGGTTAAGTATAGAACCCTGTCCATTGGTGAGAAAGTGTGAACTCCCCTGCTGACTTGGGAGAAAGCCAGTGCTTATAAGCAGGAGAATTTTGGAGAGACAGACAGATTTTTGGAGCTGGCTCCTCGGTGAAGGAGGATTCGTGGAGACTGAAATCAACTGAGAGGGAGAGAGAGAGATTGTTCCTCTCCCAGTATCTGAAAGCTGACTGAAGACATGAACAGGATGGGACTTTGTTTGCTGGTGGCCTGGCTGATCCTTGAGTTCCAGGCAAGAGAAGTCCTGAACGGTTTGAGGTGTGCTGAACCTTGTAAACTTCAGTGTGTGCCAGGGATTGCCTTGAGGACTGGACAAGGACCTGGGAACTGTTCATCTCTGAGGACTGGACAAGAGCCTGGAGGCTTTCAGCTCCTGAATCTAGGTGATTGTCTGGCAGGTTCAGGAGGAAGCTGGGACCAGGGAAGAGGATCCAGGGAATCAGAG
>JAQQSW010018810.1:0-11172 GCA_028646575.1 Pseudocheirus occidentalis | reverse complement strand
AGTAGTAGTAGTGGTAGTAGTAGCAGTAGTTTTAGTAGTAGGAGTAGGAGTAGCAGCAGCAGCAGCAGTAGTAGTAGTAGCAGTAGTAGTAGTAGTAGTGGTAGTAGTAATAGTAGTAGTAGTAGTAGTGGTAGTAGTAGTAGTAGTAGTAGTGGTAGTAGTAGTAGTAGTAGTAGTAGTAGTAGTGGTAGTAGTAGTAGTAGTAGCAGCAGCAGCAGCAGTAGTAGTAGCAGTAGTAGTAGTAGCAGTAGTAGTAGTAGTAGTAGTAGTGGTAGTAGTAGTAGTAGTAGTAGTAGCAGTAGTAGGAGTAGGAGTGGTAGTAGTGGTAGTAGTAGTAGTAGTAGTGGTGGTGGTGGTAGTAGTAGTAGTAGTGTTAGTAGTAGTAGTAGTAGTGGTAGTAGTAGTAGTAGTAGTAGTAGTGGTGGTAGTAGCAGTAGTAGTGGTAGTAGTAGTAGTAGTAGTAGTAGTAGTGGTAGTAGTAGTAGTAGTAGTAGTAATAGGAGGAAGAAAAGGAGAAGGAGATGAAGAAGAAAGAGGGGGAGGGGAAGAGGATGAGAGGAGGAAGAAGGGGAGAAGGAGGAGGCTGCACATGAAACTGCAAATCTGCTCTGTACAACTTGCTATTTCTTTTAAATATCCAACAAAATTTTCATGTAAATTTTTTTCTTCTTTCATTCTTCTCCTCCCTCTTCCCAGCCCTGACTCCTGCCCCAGAGATAGCCACCATGGTTCTTAGAGTGCATTTTTATACTCTCTGTTCTTATTCATGATCAGACGTGTCTTGGTCTTTGAAGGTAGAATATATGGCTTGGTCTCCTTTTAACCTTGCACAGTGTCTTTTTCAAAAAGCTTTTTCAAATTTTACTTTTAATTTGTTGTTGTTATTCAGTCATTTCAGTCATGTCTGACTCTCTGTGACCCCATTTGAGCTTTTCTTGGCAAAGGTATTAGAGTGGTTTGTCATTTCCTTAAATGGCACAAGATTAAATGACTTACCCAGGGTCACACAGTTAGTAAGTGTCTGAGGTCACATTTGAATAAAGGAAGGTGAGTCTATATGATTCCAGGCTTGGCATTCTATTGTGGCACTGTGCCACCTGACTGCACCTATACACATACCTCAAATCAGGTAGCCTAAGTTAGAGCAGAATGATAAAATTTCAAATATTTTAGTGTTGGAAGGGATAGCTGAGGACAACCCACCCATAACTAATAAAGAATGCCCTCAAGAGGTTATCTAGTCTTCCCTTGAAGACTTCAAGTGGGAGATAAACGACTGCATCCTGAGGCAGGTCATCACACTTTTGAGTAGTTTTAATTCAGGAATACTTAGCCTTATTGGTGTCATGGAGCCCTCTGGAAATCTAGTGTTACCAATTAAATTTTTTCAGGTTGTTTTTAATTGCCCAAAATAAAATTTGTGAATTAAAGTGAAATTAAGATGTTGTCCATCCAAGTTCATGGAGCCCCTTAAATCTAACCATGAACCCTTTGGAGATTTAGTCAGTCAATAAGCATTTAGTAAGTGTCTATCATGTGCTAGTCACTATGGCCAGGGATACCAAAAAAAAAAAAAAATCCCTGCTCTCAAAGTACTCCAGTCCTGGTCTGACCAGGCAAGTCAAGTTACCTGTTTCATAAACAACAATTTACTGTCTTTGTTTCTTTCTCTGTCTCCCTCTGTCTCTCTCTATCTGTCTCTCTCCCTCTGTATATGTCTATCTCTCTGTACCTATGTGTTTCTACCTGTATTCATACATATGTGCATAGGCACTCACACATACATACATATATTTAATTCATTATATATGTGTGTATATACATATATACACACACATATGCATATAGCCATGACTACAACTGAACATAAATAGCTCTTCCTCCCCACTTTGCCCCAATCCCTGTCATTAAAACCTTTAATACATGGTAATATACAATAATAACTGGGTCAAACATTTTTCTTATTGCATAATTCCACATTGCTATAACAAAAGATTATAATTGCCACCTTTACAGGAGCTTAATTTTTTGTTCTTTTCCTGCAACATCACCAGCAATGAATTCTATTATTTTAAATTATCCTTGCGATTTTAATGGTTATCATAATGTCATAACCTCAGGGTTATTTTAATTATGTAATTTCATTATTAGAGTGGTAGAGCTTTTTTCTATCATTCAGGTGAATATGTATAATATATATGTATATATATGTATATACATACACATGTATACACAGATATGTCATATCATATTGCATATTATATTAGTTCAATCGATGACCTCTTTTTCTGTTAAGGAATGTGCTTTCATTTTTATAAATGTGTATCTTATACATGATATTGACTTTGTCTACCAAGCATTAAAAAAAAGTATCCAGGTAACTCAATGGGCATGAAAATCATTGTGGTATTTAGCTATACTCATTATTTGAAACAAAATCATTTAAAAAAATGCTGATGACACTGTTTTAAAAGTGAACAGCAATGAGCTCATTAAAAAGTTGATCAAACATTTCTGTAGGGAATAAAAGCTTCCAGGCTTTGATGACTGAGGTGGTATGAAGAGCACTGGACTGAATACTGGAAGGTCTGGGTTTATCAGTGGTCAAACATTTGGTCAGTTCCCCAAGATCAACTCAATTACCTTATCTGAACTTCCATTTTGTAATGGTGGTTTTATCCAAAGAGCTTTGGATCAGGGATTAGGGTACCTGGATTTCTGGCCAAATTCATCACTAAAATAGGTGGGCAACCCTGGGAAGCTGATTTTCTCTCAAATCATCTATTTCCTCATTTGTATATTGATAGAATAGTGGGGAAAAGATGCTAAGGTGTTCAGGCCTTAGAGCCGTGCTTAAATTGGAAAGATTCTGAGAGGCCTGAGGATTTGTTTCTGTAAACTTAGGACATACAAGCTCATTCAGAAGGTTCTTGTACATTACAATCCCCTCCCTACACATGTGCATACATACATACTTGCATACACACAAACCCACACTCTTACACATATATTCTGAGATTCAATGACACTAGCTTCCTTGTCATTCCTCAAGGAAGAAATTCCATCTCCCTAGTCTAGGAATTTTTACTGACAGTTCCCAGAGAATTCATCATTTAGGACCCCAGTTTCAGAGAGAGACAGAGAGAGAGACAGACAGACAGACAGACATAGAGACACAGACACAGAGACAGAGACAGAGAGACAGAGAGTTTTGTCATCTGTGAAATGTGAATAATCAGTCCCATAATATTTTCCTCACAGGGCTACTGTGAAATTCACATCGCATGAACTAGACATATTTAGCCTGGAGAAGAGAGAAGAGTGAGGGTGATGCCTGAGAGGTGTAATCAGGTATTAGAAGGCTCATCATGCAGAAGAGAAATTCAACATCTGTGTAGCTATCAAGGATAGAGCTAGGAACAAGATATGAGAGTTGGGCAGGGGGGGAGGGGAAGCAATTTGGTCTTCGTGATTCCAGGCTTTCCATGAAAGCAAAGAAGCATACTATGAAAAGGAACATTTAACCAGTGCTACTATATGGCGGTGAGACAGGCAATAAACTAGCTTCAATGAATTCAAAACCACACAAAAGGCAAGGAGGGGAACATGACGAACATGAACAGGCTGCAACATGTAATCACTGAAGAACTCCGAAAAATTAGGAGGGAAAATGTCATTAAAGAGCTCAATTTTAGGCAAAGAAAAAAGGATGGCTGCATGACAAGAAGAAGGGATTCCAGAGAGAGAGCAGCAGGCTTTCCCTGGAACTTTCACAACAGGAGGAGAAAGAGACGATGGTCCCAACCACAAGGTGGGAAGGTGGCAGGATCTTTGTGGCAAACATGGGAACGCAGGAACACAAGTCAGAAAGGGGAGATTGCCATGGATGTATTGTGTTCTGTGCCATTAGAAAGAATTTACAAATGGATGATCACATATATGTGTGTATACATATACACAAATGTGTCTATATACAGTCATATGTATCTACATATGTCTATATATCTTCATCTATTGTATCTATAAGTGTATATGTATATAGTGTTGATTAACAGGAGTTACAAACAGCTTTTATTAAAATCTGTCCTATTGAAAGATGGAATGGGCTATCTCAATAAGTGGGGGTTTTCCTTTTTAGAGATATTTAAGAAGATCAATGACCACTTTTGGGGTGTGACACAATATCAAACCTTTGGGCAGCGTAGGTCAGGACCAGATAACTGCTATAACTCTTCTATTCTGTACAGGCATAAAGAATGGGAAATGTTTTGGTATCATTTAAAAATATTATTAGATGACTATTTCTGATTTTTTCATATACTGAGAAGTAAAATTATTGATTTTTTGACAGAAAGAACAGGTTCAGAGGATTGAATAATTTTATCTTTTCTGGAAATGTTCTTATATTCAAACAAAAATGGCAGACAAATCATGATAATTTTAGGGGAAAAAACCTAGATGAGCAGAAAAAATGCTCCTGCTGAGGTTTATCTTGAGACAGAAGCTATTAGGAAATGGCCTCCAATGAGTTGTTTCCAGCATTGGCTACAGTCCTGAGTACCCCTCTTTCTTCCAATTATTCCTGTTAGTGCACAGAGATGATTTTCAGTTTTTATACTGAAATCAAATGTTGATTAATCGAAGATTATACAAATTTACATAAAATTCATTAGGAAAACTTCCAAAAGCAGGCACTCACCCAACAGGAAGAAAAGGACAACAGAAAATAAGAATGAGATGTAAGCAGGCATTTGAAGCAATGGTCTTTTCATAAGGAATACTGAAAATTAGTAGTTTCCAATTAGTCTTATGAGAATCCCTAATTGATGCAACAGCGGATCTGATTAAAAGACACAAGGGTGATCTCTAACTTTTATACAAGATGGCCTGTTCAGAGAAAAACCAACAAAGAAAAGTTGAAAAAAGGAAGTTCATAATCAATCAGCTTTTCCACTTTTTGGAGTGGTATGGTAGTTCTTACAATCACAATCAGTCCTCATATATGCTATCCTACTGAAAAAGTAAAGAAAGGAAGAAAGGAAGGAAAAAAGACAGAAAGAAAGAAAGAGAAAGAAAGAAAGAAAGAAAGAAAGAAAGAAAGAAAGAAAGAAAGAAAGAAAGAAAGAAAGAAAGAAAGAAAGAAAGAAAGGGGAGGGAGGGAGGAAGGAAGGAAGGAAGGAAGGAAGGAAGGAAGGAAGGAAGGAAGGAAGGAAGGAAGGAAGGAAGGAAGGAAGGAAGGAAGGAAGATGTAGGTCATAACACTAGGCGGGGTATGGAAAACAGGATAGAAGTCCTGTTTTGGCAACTGAAGGATATTTGGAAGGGTTAGGGGCATATGTTAACCAGGGACACCTTCTGTCCCAAATTACCTTTAAGTTTTACTTCTTGTTTCTATTTTAACCAGAGGTTTAGGTGTCATTAAACTGTAGTATACTCAGAGTTATAACAAGGTCAATGTAACCAAGGGTTTCATCTCAGAGCACTTGCATTTAGAGGCATGAGTGGTGTGAGTACTCTGCTGGTCTGAGTATTCCTTCAGTAATGTAAATTCAACTGATTTTAACACCCCGCAAAAATTAATCAAGTCAGACTTACTCTGTAGTAACTTTCTCTCCTCTGTGGTTGCACCTTATGTGAGTTCTATGTTTCTCCCAGCTTTTCTTCCACCCCTAATGGCAGCCTTGTATCTCTTAGATCCTTGTCAATTCAGACCCTGAAGTGGGAGCAAATACTTTCCCTCAAGATGAAAATGGAGCTGAAGAGGCAGAAGGGGGAAGGTTGGTGTTGAAAGTTTAGATTTCTTCCTTTGAAAAGCATCTGTTTTATATTCACTGATCATTTATCCATTGTGGAAAGTCTATTAGTCTTACAAATTTAAATCATAATCTTATCTTCAAACAGGAACCAAGCCCTGCAACTCTGGTATAACCTTCCCAACTCTCCCCCAGAAGCATTCTCATGCTGGCAACTGGCAATACCACTGAACCCCAAAGTGTTTTTCTTCCCCTTCTGATTAGTGAATTTGTTTCTCAATCTCTATATGGAGAGCACCCATTCCAGTCATGCTCATTTGAAGCAAAAGTCAGGCCAGCACTCTCCAGACCAGTTCGTCACCTTGTCTATCCACACCTTTATGGCTCTAGTTTATGGCATGTCTTCTCCTCACTGGAATATAAGTTACGTGAGGCTAAGTATTATGTTTCTTTTTGCTTTTACTTGTATTCTCACATGCCCTAATGCTTGAAGACAATAATAATAAACACTTTATCTATCTAGGCAATATTATGCTGAATCCAGCTCTTAGTGGCTCTTGAGAGCACATAAGCATTTACCCCTAAGGAACTGGCAAATGTTACAAATAAGAGCATTATAAATAATTCTGTTAGCTATCTAAACTTAAGAAATTGATGGAGAAAATGTTAATATGAGAGTTTAAACTTAAAAGTCTATAGTGATTTTTTTTTTGAGGAAGTATAACAGCAAGCACCCTCTTATACCCAGGATAGCTGCTAGCACAGGTTCTTTGATCTGCTTTTCTAAAGGAAATCAACTCAAAAGGGGACAACAATCTTACTTTAATTATATATCCATATCTAGAAATATATCTATATCTATCTATACTTCATATTTATACCTCTCTCTCTATCTATATATCTATATCTATATCTATCTATCTATCTACACACACACACACATATATATATATATATATATATATGTATATATATCACTTAGTTCTTGAGAAAAAGTCAGCACCCTGAACTGCAGAGAAAATAAAAATAATTTACAAACAAAAAAAAATACAGACAGAGAATATATCACAAATCAACAGACAGGACTTCTAGCTATCTAACCAAGCTATACATACAGTTGCCAGAGAGGTAAGCACCAAATCTGGATTTTCAAAGCTGGGGTGCTTTTTAAAGGCTACTGGGAATCTCTCTGGCTGGAACACTCTTCTCATAAGTAAATACCAAAGTAAAATGCTATCCTCAGAGTATATATATCCTTCTTCAAGATCAGAGAGCTTCACAACACTTGTGATCTACTGCCTAAGTACAAAGTAACAAAAGATGTGGGCCTTCCTGAAAAACAATCCTCCACCTAGGCAAGCTTCTCTTGTTGGGCTCCAAGTGAGGCCTATTAATGGGCAGGGAAGATCTTCAACTCCCATTAATGTTACAGCAGACTATTAAACATATTTTATTACACCACTGGTTTTATCAGATAAACAGACAAAAGATTTTTCTCACAATAAATTATGCCCTTTCTAATATTTAATTGTTTTGTGTTTCTTTGTATAAAATATTTTAATTGTTATATTAACAAAATTATCCATTTTTGTCTTTTGTGATTATTTCTATCCCTTGTTTAGTCATGGATTCTTCTCCTGTCCATAGATGAGGAAGATGATTTCTTCTTTGCTTCTCTAATTTCTTATTCAACCTTTTCTGTATAAATTATGTTTCCATTTGGAGTTTTTCTTTGTATATTTCCATATTCCTTCACTCCAATAGAATCCATTCTTTTTGAATGCAGAGAATAGTTAATTTTGTATTTTTGTTCCCAGTAACTACTAAAGCACCCAAATAGTGTAATCCTTCACCTCAAGGAATTTAAAATCTAATGGAGAAATATTACATGCACATAGATTAACTTTATAAGGTTTAAAGTATTCTAGGAAAATTTGAGGAGGCAGTCACCATTTTGAACTATGTATTTCTATTGTCATTTTATAAGAAGCGCTTTTGTTGGGCTGAATTACTCACATATAAAAGTGGTAACAGAATGGAACCAAAAATCTATTTATTTTGCCTTCCTACTAATCAATGTATATTCACCTATCAGATCTAATTGGAAGCTGTTGAGCTGCTCCCCCTTGAAAGGTTCTAAAGCCAATAGCTTTATAATGGTTTTTTGACAGTTATTCAATGAGATAAACAGTGTTTCATGTTGGTGCTAATTACAGAAAATAATCATCAGATTGACTGTCCTAGAAAGTTTTCTATCCTAGCAAGGCAGTGATTCTACTAGTGCTGTGAAGGCCGTCTGTATTTTGGGAACCAAGTCTGAAGTGAGTATCAGGAGACAACCACCTGAGAAAAGAGTGTGCTTGAGGATTCCAACAGGGCATGTGACATAGCTGTTTGAGAAGGGCTAAAGCCAGCAATATCCAACAAAAATATATTTTTCCAAGGTAGATTTTTATGGTTGTCAGGACTGAGTTTTGAGCAATATGGGTGAATAGCGTTATAAAAGCCAGGGTTATGAGGTCAACTGAGAAATACTTTGCCCCCAAACCTGGTAACTTGTATGTATGTGTCAAAGAAAAATATTTTATGGAATGTGGGTTTTTAAACAATCAAATGAGGAAATATATGTAGCTGATCCATTCCCTTACTTAAATAGACAGCACTGTAATCTTAATTTGGCAAGTACCTTTAGGTCAATGATTCATTGATTGATGGATGCATTCATTCATTTATTCATTCACCAAAAACTTTCTCAAGCACAAAGCATATGCAGAACTTAGATTCAAATAAATCTCCCTAAAGTACATATCTGACATCTATTCAATAAACTCCAATGCCTCCCAATTACTCCAGGATTAAATATGAAATACTCTAGAATTTAAATCTCTTCATAGCCTGATCTCCTCTTCCCTTTCCAGTCTTCTTATACCTTATTCCAATCCCTCTCTACATTGTTTGACTCAGTGAGGTGGACCTTGCTGTTCCTCACAAAACACTCCATCTCCAAACTCCAGGCATGTTGAATGGCTATCTTCCATGCCTGGAATGCTCTCCATGTGGATCCTGGCAAAATGGTTTTCCTGGCTTCCTTCAAATTTCAGCTAAAGACTTACTTTTTCCAAGGAGCTTTTTCTAGTCCTCAAGTCTTGGCTCCTTTTGTCTGCTGTTTATGGCAAATTTATTCTGTGTGAATTTCCTTCGCACATATGTTTTCATGCCATATCTCCCAGTGGATTGAGAGCCCTTTGAAAGCAGGGATTTTATTGTGTGTGTGTGTGTGTGTGTGTGTCTGTGTCTGTGTCTGTGTGTGTGTCTCCCGTTTGCTTAGCACATTTCCTGGCACACAGTAGGTACTCCAAAATGTTTATTGACACATTGAATGATTTGTAGGTTTCATTCATTTAGTGCCCAATATTAAATACAAATATTCTCCCAGTGTTGCTTTATAGTCCTAGGCCTTGATAAAGCAGGAATTCCAAATGTTTTCAGTGGAGGGTTTTTTAATGGGAGGTAGCAATATATTGCAAAAAAGAAGGAAGATAATTATTCCCGAGAAAGTAAAGCCTTGAATAATAGGGGGCACTTGAAATTCCATTCAGACCATGTTTTACACTGCCACAGTACTTGTCTCATAACTATTATTGTAATGAAAGAACTTGAGAATTGAACAATACCTTAATAACCCCTCTGTTCCAACCTCCAACCCCATTTCAATATTGATCATATCTTTGACAGCAGGGATCTACTTACAGCATCAACAGTTCTAGTGATACTGACCTTGCTGTCTCCTGATGCTATCTCTAGACTGTCCTATTTTTGAATTATGTAATTATTTACAGTTTCCATATACTAGTCATATAGATACTTCTATAATATGTCTGACCATCATATTAGCCTAGTTACTTTTTAGATTCCAGGATAAAATAAAATACAGTTATAAAATATAATATTCAGTCATTCACTCACTCATTTGTTTGTTTAAGACCCTAGGTCTCTCTATCTCAGCCGTGATAGAAGCAAATCTACAGGAGGCAGAGCCAAGATGGCAGCGTAGAAGCAGAAAGGTTCTGCAGCTCCCACAAAGCTACCCTAAATACCCATAAAATATGACTCTTATCAAAGTTTAGGACTCTCAAACTCACAAAATAACAAAAAACACATTTCTTGCTGAAGGCAGCTTGGCAGGAGGGGCTCATCTCAGCCAGCCCAGCCTGAAACCAAAAAGCAGCCAGGCCCCAGGGTGGTGGGAGCCAGGTCTCCCAAGCCTCAGCATGAGTCTACCCTGCGGAGCAGATCTACAGCACCTGAAGGGATCTTCACATCTAGCAAGACAGGATTGCAGAACGTCAGTGAAAGTGAAACTTTGAAACTAAATATAGGGGAGGAAAAGCAGTTTGGCCAATCTGCCCCCAGGGCAAGGAAGCAGGGGGGAAGGGCAGGAACTTCTGTAACCTGCTGCTGCCCCCACTGGGCTACTTCAGAGCTGCTGGCCTGTGGATCCTGCAAGGGGGCTGAGTGGATTGATCAGGGCCAAGTGCTCCTGCATTGAGCAGCCTGGCTCTGGATCGTGGTCTTGGGTGGTGGTCCTGGGGTGTGCTCTCCGCAAGCCAAAGCTGGGGGGGGGGAGGGCTGCAACACCCTCCTAATAGCTCCAACAGCTGGGAAAATCCCAGCAATTTAGAACAGAGCTTTCCCCCCTGGAAGCAGAGTTCCACAAAGCTAAAAAAACAACAACCAATTAATTGACTGGCCAACATGCGGAAAGGGAAACAAAAAGGGGACGAAAATAAAACTATAGAACCCTTCTTAATGGACAAAGAGGATCAGGCATGGAGCAGGAGGAAGACAACCCGGTCGGAGCTCCCACACCCAACGTTTCCAGGACACTTGGGGAATGCCTAGAAGCTGTATATCAACTGAAAAAGGACTTTGAAAAACAAATAACAGTAGTGGAGGAAAAATTGGGAAGAGAAATGAGAATGATGCAAGAAAATCATGAAAAAAGAGTCAACAACCTGACTGAAGAAAACAACACGTTAAAAAATAGATTAACCCAAATGGCAGAAGAGGTCCAGAAAGCCAATGAGGAGAAGAACAATTTAAAAAGTCAAATTTTCCAAATGGAAAAAGAATCTCAAAAGCATTCTGAAGAGAATAATTCCTTCAGAATTAGAGTGGAGCAAGTGGAAGCTGATGACTTTATGAGAAACTAAGATACTATTTAACAGTTACACAGCAATGAAAAAATAGAAAGCAATGTGAAATATCTCCTTGAAAAAACCACTGACCTGAAAAATAGATCCAGGAGAGACAATTTGAAAAGTATTGGTCTACCTAAAACCCATGACCAGAAAAAGAACTTGGAAAGCATCCTTCAAGAAATCCTCAAAGAAAATTGCCCTGATATTTTAGAGTCAGA
>JAQQSW010018809.1:0-11172 GCA_028646575.1 Pseudocheirus occidentalis | reverse complement strand
AATTATTTACATGCCAATGTGGAAAAATGATAATAGTAACTTATGAAACTTTTCTTAGCATGAGGATAGGTGAAGGGAATACAAATGGATATATATATATATATATATATAGTTACACATATGTCTATATAGGAGGCTATATATGCGTATGAATACATATCTGAGCATGTGTATATATGCGTATATAGAGGGCATAGGATCAATTGAATACAAAGGGATGATACTTTAACAGGCAAATTCTGAGGCCGGAGAGGACTAGAATGAGAGGAGACAGGGAGAGACAAAATGGCGTTAATTATCCCATAGAGAAGAGGCAAGGGATAACTGTTACAACTTTACTTTCATTTACTCTCATTGTAAGGGAAGAAATGACATAAACTCTAAACTGGGCATCATACCACACAAAAGAGTAAGGGGCATGGGGATAAAAGGTGGGATCACAGAGGGGAGGGCAGGGTTTGGCGGAAGGATGCTGCGTGCTCACAGTTCAATAAAGGGACAGGTACAGGGCAGAGAACAGAACAAGGGGGGGAAGGAATAGGAAGGAGGGACATATGATCACTGTCACAATATGTCCACTGTGAAGATGTCCTGTATAATCACACCTACACAGCCTGTATTGAATTGGTTGTCCTTCCAGTGGGGGTGGGTGACAAGGGAGGAATTGAAAGAATCTAGCATTTAAAGCTCTGCAATACCTGCAACTAGGAATTAAGTTATACAGGGGCTGGAGTAGGGAGACCCTCCATACCCTACCAGAAAGTTATAGAGCAGACCAGGGGAGGGGATCTACAGTGGGAAGCTGTTTTGGGGTTGGGGTAGGGGAAAGATGGGGAGAAAATTGGTAATACAAAAATCTCATGAAAATGAATGATGTAAACAAGAAAACAAATAAAATTAATTACAAAGGGTAGACATCCTGCAGAGGCCTGACCTCCATGTGCTTTGGTGCAGACCAGGGCAGACAGGTATCTTCCAAAAGCCAGACCTCCATGTACTTAAGTGTAGCTCCCAGCAAAAATAGAAAACTCCCACCTGGCCTCATTACATGCCAGACACAACCACAAGGACCTCAGCTCAGTACAACAGGAGCTGGCAGACTTCAGCAGTACTAGCCACCCCCTCCACACAACTTCAACACAGTACCAGACATGAGGGTCTCTAATGGTAATGAAATTTAATGATCCCTTTGTATTGCCAAGCTAACAGGTACTTAGCACTTAGTTTCAAATTAAACCTCTCTAAAGACACAGAAGGTTAGGAACCCTTGTTGTTGATATAACAGGAAGCGCTGAACAAGGAGGAGCTAATACTATATATAAGGAAAAGCCCCAGGTGGGAAAGTCAGAATTTCTTGGGGTAAGCGAGAGAGAGAGAGAGAGAAAATTTCCCTCAGCAAGCATCTGGAAGCTGAGCTGCTACTGCTGGACTGAAGACTGAACTGAGAATTGAGAAGAACTGAGAAGAGAAATGAGAATTGAGAACTGAGGCAGAATTTCTTGGAGCAAGCCATGTGGAGGCTGGATACAATGATTTTGATTTTGAGAACATAGCTGGAGAAAGTAATTTTATTTTTGAGAATAGAAATGGTGGTGGCAGAGCTTCTTCAGAGAGGCTGCCAAACTCCTGTTGAGAGCTTCTGAGAACCAGCTGGAGCTGCTGAAGACTTCTGAGGGCCTGCTGGAGCTGCCAGAGGAACCATGACTGTGGTTTCCATACTTTGTATGTCTATTTTGGGTCTATGTTGATTTCACAGGCAGAAAGTAAATCAAAATGATAGTGCCATGTGCATATGTGTGTGTGTGTGTGTGCATGTGTGAATATTATAATTTGGCTAAGCTTGTTGTATGTAGATATTGTTGTGGCTCTTTTCCCAGGAACAGAAACTGTGAAGGATTTGAAGTGGACTAGACACAGAGCTTCAATATGGAGCAGGAACTGCATGGAGAGCTTGACAAGGAATTGGCCAGCTTTCTGACTTTGAACTCAAGTGGCAGTTGGTTATATTTGGGCAGAAACCAGGACCATGGAAGAGGAACCATGGGAGCAGAAAGCCTGCCTTGAGTCAAGAAGAAATTGTCTAAGGAGTGAATGATGAAATAGGGTACTGAGTAGCGACTGATGTAAGTAACTTACTTGTGACCCAGGGGTGGATGGATTCTTTTACTTTCCACTACCCTTTAAGAGGCTACTGAGTAGTGACTGATGAAATTGCAACTTAATTGCACCCAATGGGTGGAGGACTTTGACTTTTATACTTTGTATCCCTTAAGGAGGCAAATCTCCTTAAGGATGATTGAATGATTGAGTTACAAAATGAATGAGTTACTAAATGATTGTTCTTTGTTTAAAATTATGTGACTGCTTTGGTGAAAACTATGTGGCCATTTTAATTATAAGTTGTTGAGCTGTAACTTGGTGAACACTGTATTTTGATTTTCTGTGAATGTTTTCTCTGATTTGTTATTGAATAGATAGTTTGCTATATTATTTAATCAGACCCTTAAAAGCTGTTCACAGCACTAGTCCTCTGGAAAGCTACTCATGCTTGGCTTTACAGGGTCTCCCATGGGCCTCAGGGCAACATCAGCACAGCACCAGGTAAGCAACCAGGTCCTACAGTCACTGGCACAAGAAAACTGTGTTAATAATACAATATTCACAACACCCATGGTGGTTATTAATATGCTGGTATAGTTGTGAATCACAAAATGCAGCAAACTCTCTACACAGAGGGCAGAACCAAAGTCTTTATTTAGATACTAGAAAACTGAGTCCCAGAACCAGAAGGACACCAGAAAGTCAAAGTCATTACAGTAGCCACAAAGTTGATACACATGGTTAATGCAGTGAACACCCACATTCCCAAGCCTTCACAATAGAACAGGCTCCCTAAGCAGGGATCCCTCTCTCATTCATGATTGCTCCTCAGCCTGGTTCTTAGAAGTTCTCAGTAAAAGTTGCAGAAGGACAATCTCAGCAAAAAGGTACAGTCTCCAGGTCGTGACTAAGGTTCTCTTCCTTATATACAGTATGGCTCCTCCCTGTTCTGCTCCTTCCTGTTAAAGTGTTAACTACTCCCAAAGAGTTAACTAGAAGTAAGGAGCTAAGTGCCTGTTTACTAGTGCTTAACTTGAAGTAAGGTGCTAAGTGCCTTTACTAAGTGCCAATAGAAAGGGGCATGAAAGATCTTCTGATTCCATTAACATTACAAAGACTAAGACAGAGCCCTTCTACTTTGGGATCAGAGCTCAAATTTAAAAGAATGGAAAAAGACAGAAACAAATAATGAGCAAAAAGCAACAACAACAACAACAACAACAACAACAACAACAACAATCTGACCATAGAAAGTTATTATGGTAACAGGGAAGACCAAGACACAAACTCAGACGAAGACAAAATTGACAAAATACCTGCAAACAGAACCCCAAAGAAAAATAGGAAGGGGTCTCAAGTCCAGAAAGAATTCATGGACAAACTCAAAAAGGAGCCTAAAATTCATATAAGAGAGGTAGAAGAAAAACTGGGAAAAGAAATGAGAGTGATGTAAGAGAATTATAGGAAAAAAGGAGTCAACAGCTTGGAAAACTGCTTAAAAATTAGAATTGGCCAAATGGAAAAGGAGATACAAAAATCCATGAAAGAAAACAACTTCTTAAAGAGTACAATTCTCCAAATGGAAAAAGAAAGTATAAAGCTAATTGAGGAAAATAGCACCTTAAAAGTTAGAATTGGGCAAGTGGAAGCCAATGACTCTATGAGACATCATGAATCAATCAAACAAATTCAAAAGAATGAAAAAAATGGGAGAAAATGTAAAATATCTTACAGGAAAAAGAAGTGACATTGATAACAGATCCAGGAGAGAAGATAGCAGAATTATTGGACTACCTGAAAGTCACAATTGAAAGGAGTAGCTGGATGGTATCTTTCAATAAATTACCAAGGAAAATTTTCCTTATGACCTGGAACCAGATGACAAAGTAGACATTGAAAGAATCCATTGATCATCTCAGGAAAGAGATCCCAAATTAAAAGTCCCAAGGAACATTATAGCAAAATTTCAGAACCATCAGGTTAAAGAAAAAAATACTACAAGTGGCTGGAAAGAAAAAATTCAGAAACTGGGGAGTCACAATCAGAATCACACAGGACTTGGTAGTTGAAGTATTGAAGGATCACAAGTCACAGAATATGATATTCCAAAAGAAAAAGGAGCTAGCATTACAACCAAGATTCATTCACCTAGAAAAATTAAGCATTATGCATCATGGGAAAATACGGTCATTCAATGAAATAGAAGGGTTTCAAGCCTTCATAAGGAGAAAACCAGAACTAAACCCAAAATTGGATTTCTAAAATCAAGACCCAAGAGAAGCATACACAGGTGAAAAAGGAAAAAAAATAACAGAAGGGATAAATAGAGCTAAACTGTTTATATTCCTGCATGGGAAGATGATACTTGTAACTGAAAAATTGTGTCACTAATAGAACAGGTAGAAGGAATATACATAGACAGAGGGCATGGGTATAAGGTGAATTTGATGGAATGACAAAAAATAAGAATGAGAAAGAGGAGTAGAATGGATGGAAAAGGAAGAGAGAAGTAGAATGGCGTAAATTATCTCACACAAAGTGTTGAGAAAGACCTATTACAGTGGAGGGAAAGATGGGGGGCAAGGCAATGGGCGTTGCTTGAACATTAATCACATCAGTATTGGCTCAAAGAGAGAATAATATACACAATCTGTTGAATATAGAAATCTATCTTACTCAACATGGAAGTAGGAGGGGAGGAAATAAAGTAAATGGGCAGGGTGAAGACTGATAGAAAGGATGTGATAGACAGAAGCTATCCACTGGTTAGGTGGCAAGTGATGAAAAGAGAGAGAGAACAAACAGGAGGAAGGATAGGTTTGAGGGAAATACACAGGTAGTAATCATAACTCTGAATGTGAATGGGATGAACTCTCCCATAAAACAGAAGCACATAGCATAGTCAATCAAAAAATCAGACTCCTACAATATGTTGCTTACAAGAAACACATTTGAAGCAGAGAGACACACTCAAAGAATAAAAGTAAGGAGCTAGAAAAGAATGTATTTTGCTACAGCTATAGTAAAAAAAATAGGAGTAGCAACCCTGATTTTAAACAAAGTAAAAGCAAAAATAGACCTACTTCAAAGAGATAAGGAAGGAAACTGCAACTTGCTAAAAGGTGCCATGGACAATGAAGCAATTAAATTAGAAGTGCAAGGAATATTCTTCATGTTATATCTGTGGGGAGGGGAAGAATTAATGAATAAACCAAAGATAAAGAACATTAAAAATATAGAAGACATAATTTTGATCATATCAAATTGAAATTTTTTGTATAAACAAAGTCAATCCAACCAGAATTGGAAGGAAAGCAGAAAGCTTTGAAACAATCATTGCAGCAAGAACTGAGGCAAAATTTTAAGAATACAATCAACTATGAATGACACAACTTTTCTCAGTATCACAATGATCCAAGAAAAGTCCAAATTATTCATGAAATGAAATGTCCAATACCAGATAAAGAACTAATGGACTCTCAATGCAAACTGAAGCATATTTTGTTCACTTACTCTATTCTTTCTTGTGTATAAGGGAAATACATAACTGAGGAAACACTTTGCAACAGTTTCCTTGAATAAAGGTCACATTTCCAGAGATACCAAGTGTTCCAAAGTTCTTAGTGAATTTTTAAGGTATTAAAATTTATGACTGCACTAAGACTTTTGGGACACTCTACATATAGTAACTGATTCAAGTGTTTAAGATCAAGATTTATTCCCTGATATATAAAGGATCAAAGAATATGAAGAGGCAGTTCTAAAATAAAGAAAATCAAGGTATTAACAACTATATAAAATACTCAAAATCATTAAAAAAAATTAAAGAAATACAAATTAAGTAACCACTACGTTTCCACTTCTCATATCCATCATAGTGATGAAGATGACAAAAAGGGAAATATTTTGTGGGGGTGTGTGAAAACAGAAATACAGTGTGCTATTGTTGAAGCAATGAACTGGTTACATTGTTTTAGGAAGTAATTTATAACTATACTTCCAAAGTCAATCAATCTCATTTACTCTTTAATGCAGCCAAACCACTACTAAGTCTGTACCCTAAAGAGAGTCAAGAAAGTGAAAAGGGACACATCTGTATAAAAATATTTATGAGCTCTTTTTGAATGGAAAAAAACTGGAAACTAAGAAAGTACACAACAATTAGGGAATAGAACTAACAGATTATAATCTCCAGATGTAATGGAATAATAATTTAGTATGAGAAATGATAAAAGGAATAGTTTTGGAGAATCCTGGGAATATTTGTATGAACAGATACAGAGAGAAATAAGAAGGGAAATTTATATAACAACATTGTAAAGAAAGCCAACTTTGAAAGATTCAAGGACTCCAAGTAATACTTTGATCAACCACAATTCTAAAATGTAAAGCATGCTACTCATAGTACGCAATGCCAGAAGATATAGGGGCAATGGACTTGAGATACAAAATGAAACATGACATTTTTCAAACATAACCAAGTTGGGAATTTGTTTTGATTGTACATATTTGCTGCAAGGGATTGAGTTTTCTTTTTTTTTTCAAATTGGGAAGGAGAAATGGTGGAAGCAGGCAAGTGGTGGAGTTCTAAAAGAAAAACTGAGAAGAGAAGAGAAATGAGAAGGCCAGAAGGAATCACAGACAAGCAAAACAGTTTTGGAAGTTTGTAAAGCCAAGCAACAGTAGATTTCCAAAAGAATGCTACTGTGAACAACTTTTAAGATTTGGATTACACAGTAGTAGTGAACACTCTGTTTATTCCATTACAAATAAATATTCAGTACAGTATTCACAGTATCAACAATTGACAATATTATATAAAATATTAAGAACAAGGAACAAAAGAAGAATCACCTGGTTTCCCTAAGGGGGAAACCAGCTTAACACTTAAAGATTCAATCAATCAATTAAAAATATAATGATTTTCCACTCATGGGGTAACCATTAACTTTAGTTTCCAATACAATCCTTAGTAAACTACACAAACTCTCCACCTCTTGATTTCCAACAAACCTCAATTTAGTCCAAGGGGAGGCCTTTTCTTCATTTTGATTCTGGGTAGCCTCTCTGATTCCCTGGATGCTCTTCCCTGGTCCCAGCTCCCTCCTGAATCTCCCATACGTAGATACAGGAGCTGACAGCTGCCAGACTCTCCTCCAGTCCTCAGGGATAAACAGCTCCCAGATCCTTGCCCAGTCCTCAGGGAAATCCCCAGCACACACTGAAGTTCACAGGGTTCAGTACACCTCAAACCCTTCACCACTTCTCTTGTCTGGAACTCAAGGATCAGCCAGGCCACAAACAAACAAAGTCCCATCCTGTTCATGTTTCAGTCAACCTCCAGATTCTGGGAGAGGAACTCTCTCTCTCTCTCTCTCTCCCCCTCTCTTTCTCAGCTGACTTCATTTTTCATGAATCTTTCTTCACTGAGGAGCCAAATCCAATTCTTTCCTCTCTCTCTAAAATTCTTCTTTATATACAGCACTGGCCTCTTGTCTCAACCAATAGCCTTCTTCCAAGTCAACAGTGGAGTTCACACATTTTCAACAATGGACAGAGTTCATACCTTCTATACTTAGCCCTAAGTTACTAGGTGCTACTTATCTCTAGGCTACTCAGTGCTAGGTATATGATAAACTGATTGCTGTTACAAAGTTATATATTGAATTTAGCATATACTTAAAAGTAAAAGTAAGTTTCACATCCAATTCTCTCAGTTCTATTATGAATATTGAAACACTGATTTTATTTTTGTTTTTTATTAAGTTAAGAATAAAAAGAAAATAAAACAGAAAAAAGAAAGTTCACAAACCAATGGAATGTAATATCTCTTGAAATATTTAAATAATTATTCTTTTGGCAGCAACCTTTATATTAGACAACACAACAATATTTATGATGCATAGTCCTTTAAAGTCTAAGTGATATTTTCCAAAATCTTTTTAAAGGGAAGAATCCTTTCCAATAAATTAGATAGGTTCTTTGTAACTAATTTCTTTTAGCTGCAGAATATAATGTTTCATTCACTGAAGTTGAATTCTTCAATGGCCTTGCTGTGGTGTCTCTGGCTATATTTATGTAAAACAAATAACTGGGTCATGTACTCATAACCTATTCTAATATAAGGTTTAGATTGTCATGTAACTGAGGTGATGGATTTTCATGGCCCCTTACAATGGGTTGGAAAAATATTAATCAGATTTTTTTTAAAAGAAAGAGTGACTGAATGGCCCATATGTCCTAAGACTTCCAATTATTTCTGTTACATTGGAAGAACAGAACTTAATCAAATGGTCATTATGAACTCTCTAAGACTTATTGACAGGCTCACAGTGGCATGCCCCAATTTTATGGATATCATCTCTTTGATTTAAGTAAAACATCATAATTTATTTAAGTGAGATCTTTCCCCCCTCCATATAAAGCAATGGGACTGACATTCAGGAATGAGATAAGTACCACTCTGATTTTCATAACTCTCTTTGAGATTTGGAACACAATATGATTGGGAATGATCATTCATTGAGAATAAGGCTTTCTTTCCATACTATGAATATTTCTATATTTCTTAATGAGTTTTGGTATAGGCAGTGGCATTAATAACAATCAAGTGAATATCTGCAAACATGTCTTCAAATAGGCTGTTTTCCTTATGAGAAAATATACTCCCTGGCTTTATGACCATCTGTAAATTCCTTCACCTCTCTGCATTAGAGAATAGTTTATTAGCTGAACTTATAGAAGGGGAACAAGATCTGTGATGTCATCAAAATGAAGAATTCCCAGAATAGGAAATTTTTCTTAAGACACAGATTAACAAAAAACTACTTTCCCTGCCTAGATGAAAAACTGTTTTTTTTTAAAAAATGTGTTTGTTTTTTAAAGACCTCTGTTTTCATTAGTGCAGAAAATACCTTTTGAAAAATACTTTTGTAGAGCAGAGCCAAGATGGCAGCACAGAAGCAGGAAAATATTGTAGCTTGCACATAGCTACCTCAAATACCCATAAAATAAGACTCTGAACAAATTTTAGGGCTCTAAAACTCACACAAATATATGGAAAACACATCTCCCACTGAAGGCAGCTCAGCAGGAAGGGCTTATCTCAGTGCTGGTAGCTGAAACCAGCACAGTCTGAAACCATGACTCGGCCCTGTGGCAACCAGGAAGAACTGCAGCTGGAGCCTTCAGGAAAGTGGATCAGTGGCAGTTGTGGCAGTTTCCATATTTATCAAGCCAGAAGAAATAAGGACTAAGTGAAATGTCAGTGGAAATCAGGGGAGAAAAGTGGTCCAGCCAAATTGTCTCCAGGGCAAGTAAGCTACAGAGGTGGAAGCCCTGCTGCTTCAGAGATCCTGGCCTGCAGACTGTAGGGGGGCCAAGAGATTTTTCAGAGGCTAAGTGCTCTTGTGTTGAGCCTAGATTCAAATCATGGTCTTGGATGGTGGTCCTGGGGTGCATTTTGAGTGAGCCAGAGCTGGTGGGGGCTGGAAGCAGAGTTGCATAGAGCTAAAAAGACAAGTAATTCACTGGCAACATGAGCAGGCAAAGGAAGGAAAGTAAAAACAGCAATCAAACTCTAAAATCCTTTTTGGGGGGACAAAAAGGATCAAAGCATGGAACAGAAGACAGCACAGACAGAATTCCCACACCAAAAGCTTCATGAACTTCCACACACCTATAAGCCATAGATCAGCTTAAGAAGGATTTTGAAAACCAAATAAGAGAAATGGAGGAAAAATTGGGAAGAGAAATGAGAATGATGTGAGAAAATCATGAAAAGAGAGTCAACAACCTGACTGAAGAAATTAACACCTTAAAAAAGAAATTAACTCAAATGGCAAAAGAGTCCCAAAAATACAATGAGGAGAACAATGCCTTAAAAAGTCAAATTTGCCAGATAGAAAAAGAATCTCAAAAGCTTTCTGAAGAGAATAATTCTTTAAGAATTAGAGTGGAGCAAATGGAAGCAAATGACTACCAGAAATCAAGATAGTATTAAACAAATGCAAACAAATGAAAAAATAGAAGACAATGTGAAATATTTCATTGAAAAAACTACTGACTTGGAAAATAGATCAATTTATAAATTATTGGATTACCTGAAAGTCATGATCAAAAAAAGTGCCTAGAAATCATCCTTCAAGAAATTCTCAAAAAAATTGCCTTGATATTTTAGAACCAAAGGGCAAAATAGAACTTGAAAGAATTCACTGATTACCTCTTTAAAAAGATCCCTAAAAGAAAACTCCTAGGAACGTAATAGCGAGGTTCTGCAGTCCCCAGATCAAGGAGAAAATACCAGGTTGCCAAGATGAAGCAACTTAAGTAGAGTGGAAACACAATTAGAATAACCCAGGATCTGGCATTGGGGGACTGAAGGGCCTGGAATATAATATTCCAGAGATGAAGGGAGCTAGAATTAAAACCAAGACACACCTACCCAGCAAAATTGAGTATAATGTTCCAGGGGAAAATATTGTCATTCGATGAGGTGGAGGACTTTTAAGCATTCTTACTGAAAAAAAAAACAGAACTGAACAGAAATTTGACACTCAAACACAAGAAGCATGAGAAGGTAAACATGGGAGAGAAATCATTAGGAACTTATCAAAGTTGAACTATTTTCATGCCAATGTGGAAAAACAATAATAGTAACTTCTGAAACTTTTCTCAGTATGTGGACAGGGGAAGAGAAGACGAATGTATTTTGTATCACTAGACCTACACTTATGTCTATATAGGAGAGTATATATGCACATGAATACCTATCAGAATATGTGTGTGAGTTCATAGAGGGCACAGAATCAATTGAATAGAAAGGGATGATACTTTAAAAGGTCAAATTCTAAGGTGGGAGAGGATTAGGATGAGAGGAGACAGTGAGAGACAGAATGGGGTTAATCCTCTCATATAGAAGAGGTAAGGGATAACTGTTACAATTGAGGGAAAGAACAGGAACACAAAAGGGAAAGGGTCAACTTTATTCTCATTGAATTTGGCTTATGGAAGGAATGACATAAATTCTAAACTGGGTATCTTGCCACACAGGAGAGTAAGGGGGATGGGGAT
>JAQQSW010018808.1:0-11172 GCA_028646575.1 Pseudocheirus occidentalis | reverse complement strand
AATTTCCCACTTTTCTCTTAATCTTGGTTACATTGGCCTTGTTTGTACAGAAACTTTTCAATTTGATGTAATTAAGATGATCTATTTTGCATTTTATAATGCTTTCCAAATCTTCTTTGGTCATAAAGTCTTCCCTGCACCATAAATCTGACAGGTAAACTATTCCTTGCTTCTCCAGATTATTTACAGTATCAGCCTTTATATCTAGATCATGCATCCATTTAGACTTGACTTTGGTGTATGGTGTTAGATAATGGTCTATGATGGGTGAGATATCTTAATGTGATATGAAAAGCCCCCCAATACCTCCATACCACCCTCTGTTGTCCAACATGAAAAGAGAACCATCTGATGACCACCAGCAGAGATAACCCTTGCCTTGCCCACCTGGGACCACCCATGCTGATGCATTATTTCTGGCTCTTCTGGAGGGGCGAGAGCAAGGTCTATCAACCAATGAGATTCTGCATTTTGCTTTGCCTCTTCTGAGTGTCTGGGTTTCAAGGCCCATAAAAATAGGGTCCTGGAGACCAGGAGCATCTCAGATCGTGACAAGGTTCTGAGGTCCCATTCATTGAAAGAGTCTGGTTCCTTTAATGAACGATGAATGGCTTGGAGCTGTGCCTCAGTGGTTTTTCTTGAAGATTAGATAATGTTGGACCCCATACTTCTCAGCACCTCATTTGTGACATCAGAGAGTTCACAGCTTCCTACTTATGTGACCTTAAACAAGTCTTTTAACTTATATAGACTTTAGTTTCCTTTAGTTTCCTCATCTGTAAAATGAGGGATTGAGATAAGATGAGGGATTCTTAACCTGTGGTCTGTGGACTTGTTTTTTAAATATGTCACTAACTGTACTTCAATATAGTAATCCTGTGTATTTTGTCTTATGCATTTAAAAGCAT
Organism: Pseudocheirus occidentalis; assembly: GCA_028646575.1. Classification (NCBI taxonomy): domain Eukaryota; kingdom Metazoa; phylum Chordata; class Mammalia; order Diprotodontia; family Pseudocheiridae; genus Pseudocheirus; species Pseudocheirus occidentalis. The sequence goes on along the minus strand of JAQQSW010018808.1, from coordinate 10,264 downwards.
TCTTCTGAGAAGGGGGTTCATCGGCCCTGCTAGACTGCTGAAGGGGGAGTGAGAGGAAGGAAACATTTATCAAACACCTACTATGGCAGGCATTATGACAACTGCTTTGCAAATATGACCTCATTTAATCCTCACAACAACCCCAGGAGGCAGCGCCATTTTACATTTAAAGAAGGCGGGAGCACTGGAGGTCAATGACTTGGACAGAATCACACAGCTAGTCAGTGTCTGAGGCTGGATTTGAACTCAAGTGGGCAATGAGGTGGCACAGTGGATACAACACTGGGCTTGGAGTCAGAAATATCTGAGTTCAAATCTAGTCTCAGAAACTTCCTAGCTGAGAGACCTTGGGCAAATCACTTAACCTCTATTTGCCTTAAGCTACCAGAGAAGAAAAAGGCAAAGCACTCTGGTATCTTTGCAAATAAACCCCTTGGACAGAAATTCACAGTCACAGAGTCGGACATAACTGAAATGTCTGAACAGCAACAACTTCCGAACTCCAAGCCTTGTACTGCTATGACAACAAGAATGTTAAGAATTAACATGATCTGTGTAGTTCCTCCTAGGTCTAAATTCTAGGATCCAAGTCATGAGTACATATGACATCTCTGAGCCATTTACCCTTTGCTTAAATAGTTCTCATGATAGGGAACTCATTCCCATTTCTGTCATTGTTCCCATTCCCTGGAAGCCCATTTCATTTTTGGACAATTGCAGAAAAACCAATAAGACCTCTTTTATTTTTTTTTAAAGAATGGCTTTCATAGGGTTGGCTAGGTGATGCAGTGAACAGAGTACTGGCCCTGGAGTCAGGAGGACCTGAGTTCAAATCCTGGCTCAAGACAACACTTGTATGACCTTGGGCAAGTCACTTAACCCCAATTGCCTTGCCTTTCCCCCTCCAAAAAAAAAAAAGAAGTAGTAGTAGTAGTAAGTTGTAGACCTTAGATTCAAAACCAGGTCTGCCATATTTTTTCACTCTAGATCTAATACTTTCCCCAAATCACTTGATTACAATCAACTGAGAACACTACTATGTACAGGCTATAATTATGCACAAATGAGAATACCACTGGAAACTGCAGTTTAAAAATAAGTTAGTTACTTTGAAGGCATGCTATCACGGCAGCTCGGTGGTAGAGTGGGTGGAGCATTAGATTTGGAGCCAGGAAAACCCAAGTTCAAATATTGCCTGTGAAATAGGCAGGTGATTTCTACTTCTCTCAACCTTTGTTTCTTCATCTGTAAAACGGGATAATAATGTGGAGCTTTGAGAATCAAATGAGATTTCATTGTAAAGCACTATATAAATGCTAGCTTTCCAGTTTTCTGACAACTTAAACATTATTTCATACTCTTCAAGCCAGTGACACGGGCCTTTTTTGCTATTCCTTGCACAACATCTCCAGATTCCCAGCATTCCCCATGGCTGATCCACCTACCTGGAAAGCTTTCCCTCCTCATCTTCACCTCTTAGCTTCCCTAGTTTCCTTCAAGGCCCAGATGAAATCTCACAGCCTGCTGAAGCCTTTCTGCATCTCTCTTAGTTCTTGTGACGTCCCTCTCTATCAATTAGTACTATTTATCCTGCAAGTAGCTTGTTTGTACATAGCTGTTTTCTTGTGGTCTCTCCTATTAGACAGTGAACTCCTTGAGGGCAGGGACTATCTTTTGCCTTTCTTTCTTTCCCCAGAGCTGAACATGATGCCCAGCACATAGTAAGTGCTTATAAACATTTCTTCACTGACATTATTTGTAGCATTCTATAATTTTCTATCAGCCACAACAACACTGGTAAGCTATTCAAGAGTTGGGACTATGTGGGGCAGAGAAAGATAGGGAGAAAATTTGTAATTCAAAAATGTCATGAAAATGAATGATGTAAACAAGAAAACAAATTTTAAAAAAATTAAAATTAAAAAAAATAAAAGAAATCAGGGACTAAAAAGGGGTCCCCATATTTGAAAAGGTTGGATCCACTGGTCCAGGAAGGAGTCCTGAACATGGAGTCAAAGAAACCATTTGTTTGCTCTTTGTCTCAGGCAAGATATTTAAGTTTTTTGAGCCTCAGTTTTTGGGGGCATAGAGATGGAATAGAATTTGAAGAATTGTCCAGCCCTTTCAACGATCCCAAGTTGGTCACTATTGCAAAAACCTAGCTTTTTCTCACTGATTAGTCTGTAAAGAAGCACCGAGCTAAGTCCTGGTGATACAAAGATGGGCAAAAGACCACCTCTGTTCTCAATTCATCAATAAAGAAGGATGAAATCGAGAAAAGGTCATTGGATTTGGCAAAAAAAAAAAAGAAAGAATTGGGATGATGTCTTGTGCTTTTTGCAGTCTCCCTACACCTAGCATGGTGTACTAGGCATTTGAGAAATATTTGTTGGATTAAATTGTATAATTCATTATTTCAATTTTATTTACATATTTCAAGTTGGCTCTTTGCTTTGTTTTTCCTATTTAGTTGCAAAGTGCTCCAGGGCATATTTCTACCTTATTCAGTCACACACACACACACACACACACACACATACACACTTCTAGTTCAGAGCTATTCATGCTGTGTGTGTTCACTGTAATTCAAATCAGATAAGTAAGCATTTATAAAACACCTTCTCTGTTTCAGGCACCAAAACCAGCATCATGCCCTCAAAAAAGTTACTTTTTACTAGAGAATAGAATGTTCTCATGCCTGGTTCATCACTGGATTACTTGAGAGTATCTGTGTGTGTCTGTCTGTCTGTCATACACACACACACACACACACACACACACACACACCCCACTCCCAAAGCACATTCTCCTTACCAGTCGTTGTATAGACAATTTAATAGCTATGTGGAATTACTCAGTAACTACTTAATGTAGTTACCAGACATCTTGCACAACAAGGAGACACATCCCATTATTTCATTTTCCCCTTAGTCACCCTGGCTTCCTAGCACTTTCTCAAGCTAATTTAGAAGTGCTAATCTCCAAATGTGAAAACTGGGGTCACGGGTGCTGGATTCCCATGTCATCCATGCATATGACCAGTTAGGTGACCTCTATGGCTGGAACAATGGTTTAGACCATTTAGTTCCCAGAGTTTTGGTCTGGTTTATTCTTCCTCTGTGGCCTTCTTCATTCCTGAATTCCAAACTTTTGATCAGTAAGTGACTGGATTCATTTTTATTTTTTTGGCACAACGTCTCTGACATCTGGAACTCCTTCCCAACAGATCCCAGAAAGTTCCCTCCTAGAGTGTCTTTAAAAGCAGCAAACAATTTACACTCACCTAGGACCTGTAATGTCTAAGATGTCTTGGGATATCTTATAGCAGTTAGGAAAAAAAAACTGAACTATGGTTCTAAAACAATGAAAAATGAGGTTGGAAACAAGGATTCAAAAGAAAGCCATTAATGCAAGTAAAAATTTAACCTAAAGTACCAATTATCTCTCAGTGTAAACCCCCCAGCAACGTGTCTAGGATTGCCAAAGGGCTAATTTTGAGAATAATACTAAGCATCTACTCTTTGTTTTGGGGGTGCACTTTTGACAGGCTGGTGTAATAGGGATGCTCTGGTTGAAGGCTCATGAGACAGTGCCCAGCAATCCCTGCTTCCTTGAAAAGCCAAGGTAAATAAGTAATTAAGTCTACTTAACACACTCCACAGACCTATACACTGGGTTGACAGCAAAGATCATTGGATTTTAAGGGCCTTGATAAATTGTCTCATCTAACCCCTAAAAGAAGAAAATGAGATCTAGAGCAGGTAAGTGACTTCCACAAGGTCACACAACATGCTAGTGTTGCAATCAAAGGACTAGGAATCAGAATTAATGCTACAACTCCATACATTGACTTTCCCAAACATAACTCAGAAAGATATAAGGAACAGAGGGAACAAATGAAATAATTTTCTTTCTTTTTTAAAATTAAATTATTTTGATAACAATTTATGCATTCTGAATACATATGATTATCAGCAGACCAATGACTATTCCATAAAGCATTTTGTAAATAGAGAAACAGAGGCACAATTCAGCTAAGTGGCTTGTCCATGGGTCAGTTGCAAATGTTTGCGCTAAACTGAGGAGATAAGCCTTCTGACCATCACATTAACACAGGCATTTTCCTCAGGGCTTTATTCCTGCCATAAATGTGACACCCTATCATCTTGACTCTAGATTACATTCCAAGCTCACTTTCCCAGCAGTGGTGGTAATGAATGGTAACTTTTCAAAGTGAAAGTTAAGGTAAGGTTTCAAGATGAAGGCCTCAAAAGAATTTTTTTTGCAATTTAGTTTATGGCCCCATCATTTATCACAGTGAAACCCACTTACTTAGTGGGTGGTTTTCTAGGGAGAGAGAGAGACAGACAGACATAGAAACAGAGAGACATATAGAAACACAAAAACTGAGAGACACGATTGAAAGACATTGAGTTAGAGACAAAGTGACTGGAATAAAAATTTAGGGAGATGGAGACAGAAAGACAAAACTGGACAGAAAGAACAAAGAAAGAAAAATAAAGGATGGAAAGAAGGAAGGAAGAAAGGAAGAAAGGAAGGTAGAAAGGAAGGAAGGAAGGAAGGAAGGAAGGAAGGAAGGAAGGAAGGAAGGGAAGAACATTTCTTATCCCTTACTATGGAATCTGCAAGTTAAGACACTTTTCATGTTTAATGATTATACCATATAAAATTAGTTCCCAAGAGTTTTTAACCTCTCCTCTTGTTGATTCGTAACCAACTTTGGACTTGAGAAATTTCTTAAGTCAAGCCTTGTATAAAGCCTCCTCAAACTACTCCAGTTTACTGTGATCTTTTCTTTGAATTCCAGGAGAATGTCCTGTTTGTGCCATTCACTTAGTGTTTATGAGGTTCCTTTCACTTTGTATGATTAATTCTCTTTTCACGTAGCTAAACTTTTCCTTCACAGCTAGATTTCATTTTCCTTCACTCTTGATAAGGACCTTAAGATCTTAGACTGAAAGCTAGAAGAAACCTTATAACTTGAGTCCTACTACTTTTTTTTTTTTTAAGATAAGGATAGCAAGGCACTAAGAGGTTAAGTTACTTGCCAGGGTCACACGGGTTTGTAATGGTAATGGTAATTTGAAGATCTTCCCTGCCCCTTACTAGGCAAATGTAATCACATGGAGCTTGTGGTGGGAGAAGCTTACTGAACAGGTGGAGCAGAGCTCAGGGGAAGCTGGGAGTCAGAGCAGTTAGTCCTGGGAGAGAGAGGATGCAGGCAAGCAGACAGCTTGGATTGTGAGTATTTGTTTGTGGGAAGGCGCCAGCAGGGGGAAGACTTTGGAATAGTGTTGCCCTATGCAGTGTTATTGTGTATAGATTTCTTTGTTGCTATGATGGATTCGGTTTTCTGGTGTTGGGATTTGGCTTTCTAGTGTCTGAATAAATGTTTTGCTTCTGTCTTCCATATGGAGAATCTGGTTGTTTTTTGTTTTTTGTTTTGGGGGGTTTTTTTCTTTGGCAATTCAGAACCATACTGGCATATTCATAGTTGTCATCGGTGCATATCAATCATTGCCTTGTCAATAAAGGTTCTGCATATCTTAGGTGAGATTTGAACTCAGTTCTTCCCGACTGCAAGTCTCTATTCACTGTGCTACATAACTTCCAAGATAGTCAATAGAAAATTGAACTTGGCATCAGGAAGACGTAGATTCATAACCATACTTTAATCAGATATTAACTAGTTGTACGACCTGGACAAGTCACTTCATCTGTCTTGCCTCAGTTTCCCCATCTGTAAAATGAGAGAGTCACATTCAAAGATCTCTAAGGTCCTTTCTATCTTTAAATTCATGATCCTGGTGCCTATAATCATAGTGTCTTGTGTAATACAATGCCTTGCACAAAGTGGGCTCAATAATGGAGTGGGAGTCAAGAGGAGACAGATAAAAATACTTATTACTATACAAACAGGGTGACTGTGAATAAATCACTTGGATTCTCTGTGTCCCAGTTTCCTCATCCGTAAAACAAAGGTTCTTGTGGGCATGAACTATGTAAACCATAAATCACTCTATAAATGTAAGTTGTAATTATTAGATTTATATATTATTATTAATTAATACCATTAGTAACAATGGCAAGAATATCTCAGCTTTTAATATCCTTAAACCTTTCCATTAACGTGAATGGAAAGATTTTCAACCTCACTTGGGTAGTTTGAACAATTTCCATTGTTTGATTCAAGAGCGGACTGTCAACCACATTTGGACTGAAAGACAGGATTTATGTCTAGGTCCTAAGTGCAATTCTTTACAAGTAATAAGTTACAGCCTACTCACATACACCATGCACCTTTCCTTTGCCCTGTAAGTGACCCACAACTTGAATGCTTCTGAGATTGTGGTATTCCATTCCTCTCAAGCACATGACATCAGTCAATCAATTAACAAGAATTTATTAAGCACTTACTATGAGCCAGGTACTGTGTTTAAGCACAAGGAGAATTTTAAAAAATTTTTTGTGTTGAACTTGTGATTTCATTAATTCAGGAAATTCCCAATTTCCTCTATCAGTACAGAGATGGTACATGCTCTTGGTTTTAAGGAGTTGCCTGAAGGTATTGAGAGGTTAACTGACTTACCTAGGGTATTCCAGTATATTTCAGAGGCAAGATTTGAACCCAGGTTCTTTTGAACTTGGGCTTTTCTCTATCTGTTATACTATGTTGCCTCTCTATCAGAAGAATATCAACATGAAAAAGATAGACTTTTGTTCCAAGAACAAGTTCAAGGTCATTAAAAGCAAAGTGTAATTTTCCAAAGGATATTCAGCTCATTATTTGCTTCCTGCTCAATTCTAGGCCTGGCTTATTGTCCATCCTTCTACTCAAGACATAAAAACCACAGAAACCACACATAGATACCATATAGCCCAGTGATTCTCAACCTTCCTTGCCCAGGCCTACTGAACTAAGAAGAATCCCCACATCACCTATCTTGTATGCACGTCTCCAACCTCAGCCTCCCCTTGAGGTTCTTCGGGATCCTGGGATACTCCCGAATATGGACAGATAAGCTGACACCCTCGTGAAGTTACAAAGTTCTTTATTGCATATCTCTTACTGTGATTAATGTGCCTTCATGCATCGTATTCCGTCCCCCTCCTCTTTCCTTGCTCTTTTATTAACCATTTGTCTGCCTTCTGTCACGTGCCTCAGACATAGCCACTTAGTCCACACGGAGAGCAAAACTCCGTTGAATAAAGCAGACTTTATACCCCACGTGTCCTGCCCCCCCAAGGTACCCAGTTCCTATGGGAAGGAGTCCTGGGTCCTTGGTAAGGAGACGAAGGGACGGGGGCAGAATCAACTTACGCATGCCTCTTTGAACATGTACCAAGTATTAGCCACGTCTGCAAGGCCACGCTGACCAAGGCCAGATATCTGTCTGCATATTCAAGGCAGACTTAGAAAAACTAGAAGGAGGAGGAGGGGCCCCTCAGAAGGGCTTTTCTGAAGGAAGGAGTTTTTGAAGGGAATTGCTAGAAGGGGTACTGTCAGGGGGGAACCCCTGGCCCATACACTTCTTAATGCTGTGACCCTTTAATACTTGTATGTGGGCATATCTGCATGTGTGTGGACCCACCTAGAGACAGATAGAGGGGCAGGGTTTCCGTTCCTAAGAACCATCAGAAATATCTGTTTTCCGATGACCTTAGGTGACCCCTGTGAAAGGGTTGTTTGACCCCCAAAGGGGTCTCAACCCACAGGTTGAGGCCCACTGATATAGACCAAGATATAAATACCATAACTTACTTGTCCTTCTAATATTGTATCATAATTTGGAAATAGTCAGTCTTCAACCAATTTTTTTTCCCTTGGGTGGATAATGCAGCCAGACTCTTTTGAGTGATTATGAATCTAGGTTATGAGACATTACTTAGAGACAGAGACAGAATGACCAAGATAGAGACCTAAGGGGAGAGAGGAAGATAAAAGAAATAAAGGTAGAGGAAGATAAAAGAAATAGAGGTAGAGGCAGAGAAAAAGAGACAGAAACAGAGATAACGAGAGAAAAACAGAAAGAAAAGAGGGAAGAAAGAGAACAAAAAATGAAGAAGGAAAGAAGAAAGAGATGAGAGAAAGAAAAGGAAGAGAAGGAAAAAGAAAGAAGGAAGGAAGAGATAATGAGAGAAACAAAGACAAAGAAAGAAAAGAAGGAAGAGAAAGCAAAAGAAGAAAGGAATAGAGAGAGGGAGGAAGAGAGGAAGGAAGGAAGCAAAAAAGGAGGGAAGGAAGGGAGGGAAGGAGGAAGTATCCTAGGGAAACTGTGGCTTATTATAATCAATACAATGTCAACCACAAATAGGTATGATCTGAGGATCTCATCATTTATAAGGAATTGCCCTTTGAGTTATATGATGTAAAATTGTATACTATAGCTATCTACTTTGATAAATTATTCCTTCATTAGCAAGCTCTTTGAGGACAGAAAGTATATCTTAGTTAAACTATATATCATCCCTAGCATCTAGCCGAGGGCTCTGCACACATTAGGTGCTTAATAAATATTAGTTGTTATTCCATCCCTAACTTTTTAGATTGCTGTTAAGAAGGATGCCTATGCCCACCACTGACCAACCCCAAATGAATATATTGGACAAAAAGAGGTTGAACCCAAGGAATTAATGGGTTGGACTCACATAATTCAACACTGCCATTGAAAGTCACAGCTCATCCCCAGACTCCTATGAAAATTAATGGTACAGAAAAGATTGTTGGATGTTCAGCTGAAAGTCAAGCTTCTAAGAGTACCTACAACTTCATTCCAACTACCAGAAAGTGAGATCAAGACAGTATTGCCAAAGGTGTAGAACCAAGATGGCAAAGAAAATTCAAGGATTTACCTGAACTCTCCCCCAAATCCCTCCAAAAACCTTTAAGTAATGCCCTAAAACAAATTCTGGAGTGGCAGAATCCTCAAAAGGACAGGGTGAAACAATTCCCCAGCCCATGACAACTAAGAAGGTCAACAGGAAAGCTGTTGCTGTTGCCAGCTGATGAAAGCTGATGAAAGGTCAACATGAAAGCTAATGTTGCCAGCATCAGCAGGAGAGGGCCTTGGGAGTGATTTCTACTTCTAGAGTTCTCAGTCCACAAAGGGTAAGGGGTTGAAAAACTGGTTAGAAGGAGATTTTAGGGATCTCTTTGCTGTCACTGGGGGCAGGACTCTGTTGCTTTTTCCATACTTGAATCTGGGTTGCAGTCTTGGGTGGTAGGTAGCAGTCCCAGGGCTAGGAGGAACACTAGTAGACTAGGAAACCAGAGCTTGTTGCAGGACCCTCATCACAGTTCCAGGGCAGAAAAAGAGTGCTTGTGGTCATTCAAAGACCAGAGTCCGGAAGAGTTGTGAACATATTACTGCTTGGAGCACATCACCTTAGAACAATTGAAAACTCACAGGTCCCTAAAAATATATCTGAAAACAGTGGCACAAAACCCCTGAAGCTTGGGACAGTGCACTCTCCACCCTGGAAGCAGAGCCCAAAGTATTGGTCTTCTTAGTATTCAAGGACCACAGAACAGAAGATATTTAAGTTTTTTACCCCAGGAAATTAGTGATCTAGAAATAGTTTGGAACATGTTTATACATAATGAAAACTAGAAATATTTTTTAAAAAATAACAGCATATCATCACTTACTTTCCCAAAATAATACTTTCTTTTAAAAAATGATATATTCTGTTCTGTGGTCCTTGAATGCTAAGAAGAATGTATCACTGTCTTGAATTAATTGACTCCAGTGCTTGCCCATGTGATTTTACAAGATACATATAGTAGCAGAATACTTGTTTAGGGACTATGATTATATTCTTGCGACCAATACTTTGAGAATGTATTCACATGGTTTCTCAGAATCACTGCACCCACACAAATTGAAGTGGAATTATCTGGTCACTTGCGGGAAGCTGCCCCCAGTTGGCCTATGAAACCTCAGTATCTGCCCTGTGGGAAGAGCAATAATGGTCGTACTCTAAACATTCATGTTCTCTCTCTGTCTCTCATTCTCTCTCTGTCTCTCTCTCTCTCTGTCTCTTTTCCCTCCCTCCTTCTGCCTTTCTGCCTCTCTCTGTCTCTGTTTTATTTTCAGCCTCTGTCTCTCTGTCTCTCTCTCTGTCTCTCTGTCTCTCTCTGTCTCTGTCTCTCTGTCTCTCTCTGTCTCTTCTCCCTCCCTCCTTCTGCCTTTCTGCCTCTCTCTGCCTCTGTCTTATTTTTAGCCTCTGTCTCTCTTTCTCT
>JAQQSW010018807.1:0-11172 GCA_028646575.1 Pseudocheirus occidentalis | reverse complement strand
TCTATTCCACTCTTGCTTTTTCATCAAGAATGCTTGAAAGTCCTCTATTTCATTGAATGGCCATATTTCCCCCTGAAACATTATACTCAGTTTTGCTAGGTAGGTGAATTCTTGGTTTTAATCCTAGCTCCTTTGACCTCCAGAATATCATATTCCAAGCCTTTCAATCCCTTAAGGTAGAAGATGCAAGATCTTGAGTTATCCTGATTGTATTTCCACAATATTCAAATTGTTTCTTCTTGGCTGCTTGTAATATTTTTTCCTTGATCTGAGAACTCTGGAATTAGGCTGTAATATTCCTAGGAGCTTCCTTTTTGGATCTTTTTCAAGAGATGATTGGTGAATTCTTTCAATTTCTATTTTGCCCTCTGGTTCTAGAATATCAGGGCAGTTTTCCTTGAGAAATTGTTGAAGGATGATTTCTAGGATCCTTTTTGGATCATGGCTTTCAGGTAGTCTAATAATTTTTAAATGACCTCTCCTGGGTCTATTGTCCATGTCAGTCTTTTTTTTCCGATGAGATACTTCACATTGCCTTCTATTTTTTTCATGTGTTTGTATATATTTAATAGTATCTTGATTTCTCATAAAGTCATTAGCTTCCATTTCCTCCAGTATAATTCTGAAGGAATTATTCTCTTCAGTGAGCTTGTGAAATTCTTTTTCCATCTGGCAAATTAGGCTTTTTAGGACATTCTTCTTCTCATTTGGCTTTTTGGGCCTCTTTTGCCATTTTAGTTATTCTATTTTTTAAGATATTATTTTCTTCAGTCAGGTTGTTGGCTCTCTTTTCATGATTTTCTTGCATCATTCTTATTTCTCTTCCCAATTTTCCTCCACTTCTCTTACTTGCTTTTCAAAATGCTTCTTGAGCTCCTCCATGGACTGTAATCAGTTCATATTTTTCTTGGAAGCTTTTGGTGCAGTAATTCTTACTTTGTCTTGCTCCTATTCCATGCTTCGATACTTTTTGTCACCCAAAAAGGAATCTAAATTTTGATTGTTGTCTTTGCTTTCTTTCCTTTGCTTATGCATGTTGCCACTTGGTTACTTGATTTTTGAGTTCTTTGCCACATTAGAACTCTGCTTCCAGAGAGGAGAGCTTTGTATCAAATTGCTTGGGATTTTGCAGCTGCTGGATCTATTAGTTGGGTCCACTCTCTGTAGCCCTCACAATCTCTAGCTCACTGGTGACTCACCTTAGGACTACCATCGAAGACTTCAATCCAGATCCAGGGAAGTTCAAGGAAGAGTGATTACCCTCTGAATGGTTGCTGGTTCCCCCTACTGCTGGCCTACATCTCTGAAGCAGCCATGTGGATGTGGCTGCACAGGTGCTGCATCTCTATGTCTTATCTCCCAGGGGAAGGAGCTGGACCTCAGTCCCCTCTGCTTCTGACAGTGTTCCACACTAACCTTTTACTTTGTCTTTGGCCTTCATGGATTGATAATTCTGGAAACCCCACAGCTGCTGGTGATCTACTACTCTTCAGGAGTCTGATCCAGATCCTGCTGGTCAGGGCCACCCTAGGGCTAAAACTGTAGGCTCATTAAGGCCTGGGCTGAGCTTGGAGCAATCTGTGATAGACCCTTTCTGTCCACCTGCTGGGCTGCCTTCAGCAGGAGATTTGTTTCTCTCTGTCATTTTGTGGGTTCTGTAGCTCTAAAACTTGTTTAGAGTCATATTTTATAGGTATTTGAGGTGGTTATGGAAGGAACTCATGGAGTTTTCCTGCTTCTATGTGGCCTTCTTGGCTCTGTCCCATTGTCCTTCATTGTTGAAGAACACCAAAATGCCATCACTATACTAAAGTCAAGTTACAGTGTGTCTGACTGTGGCTGATCAGATACATAGGAGCTGCGAATACTCTGACACAGGTCAACAACATATAGTCCATGTGAACATTTGGGATGAATTCTAAAAAGAACTGTATGTCTCCCATTTCTTTTGAGCTATTTCAAGTCTGCTTTACTCAGAGCACAGCACCTTCTTTTAAAAAAATTTAAATTTATTAAAACATTAATATATTTTAATAAATATATTTAATAAAAATTAATAAAATATATTTAATAAATAAACATATTTAATAAAAGTTTACAGACACCATGTTAATAACTCATATTCTATGGAGTAATTTAGTCAAATCCCATGTATCACTTTGAACAAAAGTTCTACACAAAGGCTTAACTCCTGATAAGATCGTCAAGTTGAACTCAGCAAAGGGACTCTAGATCTGTGCCCTACCTGAGAAGCCAAAATTCTTTGAGATATATGGAAAGTAGTGGTCCCTTGGAGAGGGAGGGGCTGGTTTCACTTAGTGAAAGTGGCTGCCAGTGCTATGTGAGGTGGAAGAAACTAGACTTTGAACTAGAGTTTGAATAAAGTCTGACATTTAAGTCTCAAGTTCTTTACTGCTCAGTTCAAACTAGATTCCAATTGGTAGGAAAAAAAAATTACTACTTGTTTTCAGTCACCTGTAATTGACTCTCTTGGACAATTACTAGTATCATTATCAGCTCCTTGTTAGTCCTAGATCTGAAGGTTTAGGTAAATGAACTTGTTAAGAAATGGGTGTACATGGGGAAATTACAAGAGATCTGGAGGTTTTGTCTTCATTTTGATAGCAAGAAGAAAAGAAAGACTGAAGAGGTCCTTGGTAGGCAATAGCTAATATACTATAGATAAGCAATTTGTCTATAACATTGTAAAATGATATACGTCCACTTGCATAATCAAAGTAAATGCCAATCTTTTGCATGGGTTTCTTTTTTCTTTTTTTTGGGGGGGGGGGAGGGAAGAAGGCTAGGCAGTTATGGTCAAGTGACTTACCTAAGATCCATAGCCAGTTAAGTGTCAAGTGTCTGAGGTTGGATTTGAACTCAGGTCCTCTTGACTTCAGGGTCAGGTCTCTAATCACTACACCACCTAGCTGCTCCTCCATGGGTTTCTTTATTTATCTTTATTTATATGTGAGAGTGTAAGGCAGAAGTTATCTCCTACTTTGAACGTTTTCAGGGCAATTACTTCTCCAGATAAGAATGGAGGATTCCCCTTCCTGTTAATGAAGTCCTTAGAGATCCCCACTTCCCATTCACTCATACTGGCCACTTCTACTTCCCAGTAGTATATACCTGAGGAGAAATTTTGAGCACTTGGCCCAATTGGCAGAATAGTTAAATCTCTCTGGTGGGTCAGATAAATGCTGGGGGGCACATTAATATTTCATACTTGTCAGATCAGGAGACAAATCAGGTTGGTATTGGCTGTATCAGGATCTGTTATGGGAATCTGAAGATCTTCCCTGCCCCTAGGCCCTTTGATAGGCTTAAGTAGCTCTGAGAACCTTCCCTGATTTGAAGGTATTCTCTGCCCCCCTAATAGGCTGAATGTGGTCACATGGAGTCTGTGACTGGAGGCTTGTTTTTCAGGAATGTCCATGCCTTATTGCTTTGTGTTTGGGCAGTAGGTCAAGAGGGCTGTAACATTCTCCAATCCAGAAAAAGGCTACATATGCCCTTATGTGAGGTTTTGTTTTGGGGCTCACTTGGAGAAGAGGTATGTGATTTGGCCAGAGGAGACTCTGTGAAGCTCTTGAACCCCTTGGCTTTGAAAAGCCCAGATGTTGGTGCTTCCCCCTCTGGTAACTGACTAGGCATGGATGTAAAGGTCAGACAGTTAGAAGCTTGTCTGCTTACATGTTTGTCTACTTGTAACTTCTGCTTGTAATTTGTATTTGTATTCTCTGAAATTCAGGGTGCTGACTTTTTCCCCTGAACTAGGTAAATGATTTATGTTTGATTGACTAAAGTAAGATTGTTACCCATTTTGAGTTGCTTTCCTTTTGAAAAGCAGATCTAAGAACCTGTTCTAGTAGCCACCGAGGGTATGCTAGGGTGCTTGCTGATACTGGATCCAGTGTTATATTTCTCTGGATGGTTATCATCATTTCCCTCAGCCCAGTGACATGACACATTGTCCTTTTGGGGAAATCATCTTGTAGATATTGAAGTAGCAGTGGTTCACTCTTATTCAAAATGTCATTCAAATCCAGGACCATTTTCAAATCTTCTTATAATCCAGTCCAACTTGTATGGCTATTCTTTGTAGGGCTTGAACTTGTGATAGTTTTAACTCAATCATCTTTAATTTTCCCCGAGTTCTTGCTTTCTTCCTTGGCAATCTTTTTAGATGCTCCTATTCTTATTTTCTCAAGAACTGGCACATTCTGCTGTGTTTTGATACAACAGCATGTTTCATAATCTGGATATTTGCCTTATGCCATGCATACTTCTCTTTCTCCTCAGCTAATGCAATTTCAGTCTTATTTTTCCCCCCATAAATCATTTAACATCTCTTGGACTTCATCCAACTCAGTGGCCACGGACAAGTCTTTTAACCTCTCTCAGGCTCAAATTTCCTTATCAAAACTGAGACAATGACACTGATTAAGAGGATCAAATTAGTATATACATACACACAGCACTTTGCAACTTAAAAGCAGTATATAAATATTGTTTTTAATTATTATAACAACTTACTTGATATCCAGAACTACACCCTCTTGCATGTCCTATCCCTATTTCCCTTTACCTTGTGATAATATTTCCCTTTAACCTTTTACCTTTTCTGTAGCACAAACATCTCATTCATCAGTCCAGTTCATAGTTTCAATCATTCCTAACTGTGTAGGATTTACCATATCACTGAATTCACTTACACAAGTGGTAGCACCTCTAGAATTAAATATACATTCCAGTTTGGTATTTTAAACTCTTCACAATCTTCTTCCAACCTACTTTTCCAGCCTTGTTATACATTATTCCTCTTCAAACACTCTATAGTCAAGTTAAAATGGGCTTTGACATGCCTTTCACACCTTCCAAGGCATGCCTCTAACCCCTGTACCCCGCTTGTGCAGAAACTATAATCTATAAAGGTAAAAGATATGTTCATGTTGAATAAATCACAGACCCAAAGGCTTTAAGTAATAGAATCAAGTTGTAATCACCCCTAGTTCCCACATCAACCAAGAATCACCCACTTAGTGAGTGATTAAATTTTACTAAAATGAATTTATTTTATTTAAAAAAAAACCTCTCTGGCTTAGTTGACTTTGTTGATTATTTTGGGCATAACTGATCACAGCTCAGAAATTCAAGGAGTGGGATTTCTGATTATCTGAGTTGATTACTTGGCTCTGATATTAGCCGAACTTCAAGGATGGAAGAGACATTTGGAAACAACCTGAGTAGCAGAGGAGGAGAGCACTTAGATTGGTATCCTAGTCATTTGCCTATGTCAGCCCAAACACCACAAAGTTTTCTGTCTTCTCAAGCACTTCATTTTTCTTCCTTTCTCTAACTGATCCTAGGGACATAGACACAGACACAGACACAGACACACACACACACACACACACACACACTCATTCACTAAGTCATTCACTCACTCACCTCCAAATCACAGCACTTTCTTTGATGAAGGCACACAATGCTAGGTAGTCCTATACCAGTGTCTACCATGTTATACAATCAATACCAAAGTACATCAGAAAGACTTTAATAGTTTCCTTTTATCTCTTCTTCTTACCACTATGTGAGCACTGGCCTTATGTGAGTTTTCTGTGAAAAAGTCTTTTAGGCAAGGATATATTTGACTTTTGAACAATGTGGCCAGTCCATTGGAATTGCACTCTGCAGTAGAGTTTGTAGTATAGCTCAGCCCCAACTGAAGTGGGGCATAACTACCTGTCTTATGCAGCTGATGGCATGATTAATAGCAGTAAGCCAGAGCTCATATAAGTGAATATTAAGCAGGAATCTACATGCTGCACATTTTCCCAGTGAGCCTGTATCAGCTAAAAAAAAATAGCAAAATTATATGCCAGATTGTAGAAGTGATCAAATAGCAATTGGCTAAGGATAAGTCAATAAGAGCCAAGATGAGTGATCAAAAACATTAGCTGAAAGTCAGAAGTTGCAGGCTGAAAGACTATGAAATATGAAAGACTAGAGGGATAAGCTTATTGATCTTGACTGTGACAAATTATATATGAGAACCTGTCTGTGACTGGCCAGAGTACCTAACCACTTTTACTTACTGGAACTTAACCACTTTCTCCTCTCCTCCAACATCTCCAATCCCCAACACAAATAACTTCTCATCTCATTTTCTCTCAGAATCTGTATAGGCCTGAACACTTCCAAGGCCTGGTTGGCCCTCAGTACCATAAA
Source organism: Pseudocheirus occidentalis (assembly GCA_028646575.1). Lineage (NCBI taxonomy): Eukaryota > Metazoa > Chordata > Mammalia > Diprotodontia > Pseudocheiridae > Pseudocheirus > Pseudocheirus occidentalis. The sequence goes on along the minus strand of JAQQSW010018807.1, from coordinate 4,938 downwards.
AGATTTTGTAAATAAGTCTAGGGGAAAAAAAAGAAATAACGACAAAACAGAAAACTGATTTCCCTCTGTCATTCCCCTCTAGATAGCATGTCTTTCATGCATTATGGCACTGGAATGTATTTAAATGAATAGTATTCTATATACCCCCCCCCTTAATTGTAGTGTCTTATTCTCTTGATTATCTTCCATTTATTCTGTGTATAGCTTGTTTTTATGTAGTTGTCTGCATGTAGTCTGTTAGAAAATGAGATCCTTTCAAGCAATGACTATCTTTTGCCCATTTTTTGTATCTACAGCAATTATCACAGTACCAAACACATAGTTGGCATTTAATTAATGTGTATAGATTAACTGACTACTATGCTCTTTCTTGTATTGTTTCATGTCACTTAATATATCTCCAATGAGATGGAAAATACTTCAAGGACAAGTGTTTTGTTATATTTTGAAAATGAGATACCAATTAACGTAGCTAGTGATTTTCATTCACATCAATAAATATGAATGAATTGCTATGAGCTATATCCTATGCTAGTACTGAAGATGGTAAGACAAAATTTTCAGTCCTTACCCACAAGATGTTTGCATTCTCCTGAGAGGAAGAGATGGGAGTACAATATACATAGGTATCAATTCATCCTCACTTTTTCATTCGTTGTGACTCTTTTTCAACTCCTCTCATAAAACCTTAACAGGTGGTCCACCTAACATTGGATGGATATCATTGTAGCACAGGATTTGTTCAACTCTCTTGCTCCATCAAAGCTCATATTCTTTTTTGGTCACAAATCTGATGACATTTTTTCTAGCTACTCTTGTTTGGCAACTCCTTGTTAGTAAGACGTGCAATATAAGCCTTCCAAGTATTTCTCCAATACTCTTTGAGTAAGTGACTCATATATTTAATCATTCAGAGATTATGGTAGACATAGCATCAGAAGAAAATTGTAGGATTATAGAATTATTAATATGAAAAAGCTGAACCTTTATTCAGGGACAATGTTGAGCTCATTCAAAATCCTGTACAATCTTCAGCAGTTCTTTTTTTTGATGCAGGTTCTAACTTATTATATACTTGCAGATTCATATATTGTCTTACATATAATTTTCTGATGAAAAGAATTTGTCATTCACAGCTTTTCGTCCATTGTGGATACTTTGGGCAAGCACATTCAAGTGATAATGATACTGCTTAGAAGTTTCCTCATGGCTTTAGGCAATCACAATGATTTTATCTACAAGGAAAGGAATCTGGAGCATCTCACTGTTGACTGAGAATTCCTTTTCCATTTTAACTCTGTGCTAGGCACCCTCCAAGAAGCAGGCAAACATATTTGGTGAGATGTTTGTAATGCCATGCACCAGCAGATTCCCAAAAGAATTCTTTTGAGGTTCAGATTACACAGTAATAGCGAACACTTTGTTTATTCCGTTAAAAATCAAGGTTCAGTACAATATTCACAATATAATATTCACAAACTTACATATTTATCACAGAAATTCATAATACAGTGTTTTGTTGTTGTTTTTTTTTGGAGGGCAGTTGGGGTTAAGTGACTTGCCCAGGGTCACACGGCTAGTTTTTGTGTTAAGTGTCTGAGGCCGGATTTGAACTCAGGTCCTCCTGACTCCAGGGCCAGTGCTCTATTCACTGCACCACCTAGCCTCCCCACCATACAGTGTTTATAACAGTTTAACATTAGAATGGCCATACAGTTTTCACTACAGTGGGCACAATATTTAGAACAAAGAACAAAAGAATTATCACCTGGTTTCCCTAAGGGGGAAACCCTACTTACTTAATTATTCAGTTAATTCAAAATACAATAATCAAACTTCCACTCATGGGGCAACCACTAACTTAATCAGTCACTAATCTAACAATCAGTCACTAAGCTAGATTCCCAGTTGCTAAATATATTTAATCACAAATACAGTCATTAGAAAACCATACAAACCTTCCACCCCTTGGTGTCCAGCAAACCTCAGTTTTGTCCAAGGGGAGGCCTTTTCTTCATCTTGACTCTAGGTGGTCTCTCTGGTTGCCTGGATCCCTTTCCATGGTCCCAGTTCCCTCCTGAATCCATCAAACAGTCATCTGGATTCAGAAGCAGACAGCTGCCAGGTTCTTGTCGAGTCCTCAGAGGCAGACAGCAACCAGGTCCTTCTCCAGTCCTCAGGGCAGTCACTGGCACAAACTGAACTTCCCAGGGTCCAGCACATCTCAAACCCTTCATTTGCCTGGAACTCGAGGATCATCCATGCCATGAACAAACAAAGTCTTATCCTGGTCATACTTCTTCAGTCTTCTAGCAATTCAGCTGGCCCTAGGACATAGAAGGAATCTTGGCCTTCTGGGTGGCCTTGACCAGATTCTGGTTGCAGGAATACTCAATTTCAGTTCTCAGTCACCTTCCAGATGCTGAGACAATCCTGCTTCCTCCAATGGGAAAATTCAAATTCTGTCTCTTTGTCTCTGGAATCTTGCTTATATGTACACATTGTCCTCCTATCTCAGCTAATCCCCTTCTTCCACATCAACAGGGCAGTGCAAACCCTCTCATTAGGGGACAGGGCTCACACTTTCCGTACTTAGCCTTAAATTACTAAATGCTACTTAGCCCTAAGTTACTAAGTGCTAAGTATCCACTAAACTGATTGCTATTGCAATGTTGTATTGCTTAATATTAACAATAATATTTTTTTTTACCATTTAGAACCCAGTATTATACTAGTGACATAAAAAATTACTTAATAAGCATTAGTTGAATGGAATTATCTCTCTCTTATCTCAGGTCTAGTGTAAACAGTATTCCTAGGTAAAATGTTGAAACTATGGCAATCATATTACCTATACTTATCTTAATAGGGAAAACTGTCTAAGCCTAACATTAAGCAAAATTATATTGAATAGAAAATATATTTTAAGGGCACCGAGGTGGCACAGTGAATACAGCACCAGTCCTGGAATCAGGAGGACCTGAGTTCAAATCCGGCCTCAGACACTTGACACACAAACTAGCTGTGTGACCTTGGGCAAGTCACTTAACCCCAATTGCCCTCCAAAAGGCAAAAATATATATGAATGTCTGTGTGTGTGTGTTTTATGTGTGTGTGTGTGTGTGTATGAGAATAGTACATGATTCAGCATACAGATATTTAATTCTGCCTTTTCTGTACCTATGCCCAGATTAAGTTGGCTTTCTGGGGACACTGGAATGTTGCAGAGTTTTAATAGGTTACAATATTTGTTGTGCTCTCATAGGCACTTTTATTGTACAGCTCTGTAATGTCTGCATAAAGATTGAGGCGTTGATGCTGTCTGTTCTAGCATGTCTTCCTGAACACTATTTGAGTTTTTTCTTAAAGAATTTTGTGGAGTATATTGTTTTTGTTTTTGTTTTTGTTTGTTAAAAGTCTTCACTGGTGTATAACAGTACGTAAACCAGGATCATTGAACAAACTTATCAGAAGGCATTTGTATACTACACATAAGCCCTTGTTTTAAGAAATTGATCTAAGTATAAAATCTATATTATGTCTTAATGTTTAATGAGCTCTTTACTGTTATATTGTCTCAAAGCTAAAATCTGTTTTTATTGATAAAAAAAATCTGTAAGTTTAATAATATGTAATGAGATGCTATTACAAGCCATATATCAAAGTCACTCTTTGGGGAAAAAACAGAAAATCATTCAAGTTATTCTAACGCTCTTTAAGTGTTTATAAAATAATTGAACATATTTGTCAGATTTAATATATGTATATATGTTACATATGAATACTTATATACAAATACACACATATGTATGTATGTATGTATGTATGTATATGCTTACATAAGCTTCAATATATTTTAAGGAATTTATAGATAATGGAAGTTAGATATTTTCAAGAAAGTGACTAATAATTACCAGTACTTCAAGTTTATGGGTAACACCTAAGACCAGGTATAAAGCAATTTCTATAATTAATCACATTTAGAGGTGGCTAGTGAATAAAGCACCAACCCTGGAGTCAGGAGGACCTGAGTACAAATCCAGCCTCAGACACTTAACACTCACTAGCCATGTGACCTTGGGCAAATTACTTATCCCTACTTGCCCAGCCTTCCCCCCTACCCCACAAAAAAGCAAAAAATAGAATAAAATAAAATAACATTTAAATTTAACTAAATCTGTTTTGACAATGACAATACATGAGAGAACTGGAACTATAGCTATTATGTATAAATATAAAAACAGGCCTTGCTTTTAAAAAAGCAGTATAGCTAAGCTGAATAGATTACCTACCCAATACATTATAGTAAATGCTCATCTATCTCATCAATCTAGCACATGATTAACCCAAAAATCTAAGCCTTTGGAACAAAAACTCATTATTTGACAAAAACTTGTAGGAAAACTAGAAAATAATATAGCAGGAACTAGGTATAGGCCAACATGTCATACCATATGAAAGTCATAAAGGCTATATGATTTAAAAGCAAAGGGTGATACTATAAGCAAAATAGGAGAGCAAGAAATAGCTTACCTATTAGATCTATGGATGATGGAAGAATGCAGGATCAAACAAAAGATAGAGAGTACTACAAAATGTAAAATAGATTATTTTGATTATCTATAATTAAAAGATGTTGGCATAAATAAAAACAGTGCAATCAAAATTAGAAGGAAAGCAGAAAATTGTAAGCAATTTTCTGCAGGAAGTATCTCTGATAAAGGCCTCAATTCTCAGATATATGGAGAAGTTAGTCAAATTCATAAGAATGAAAGTCTCTCTCCAACTGATAAGTGTTGAAAACATATAAACACACAGTCTTCAAAGAAATCAAAGCTATCTATAGTCATAGGGAAAAAAATTCTGAATCACTATTGATTATAAAAATGGAAATCAAAACAACTCTGAGGAACCATCTCACAATTATCAGATTGCCTA